>JASDQU010014723.1:12429-34917 GCA_032191745.1 Picea mariana | reverse complement strand
GAGGAGCCCAGACCATGTTCGTGGAGCAGTCGTCGACCTTGTTGTAAGTAAACATTGTGATATCAATAAAATAAATACTTTCCCTGTCCTGAAATATGATGTGTCAAATATTTGTATTTGATTTATGCTTTATTCTAACATCTAACCCATGATTTATATATGAGATGCATGTTTTTAGTTTCCTATTTATTTGTTTGTGAATGCAGGTCAGCCTTAGGAGGAGGCTTGCAGTTAGCAGATCTATCAAGCGCGAGAGGATCGACACCAGATGTGGAGTAAAAGGTAAAGTTACCTGATAATTTCACTTTTTCTTTCATATATGAATTCAAGGCATATTCAGGGTAGTTAGAAAGGTAGGAGACTTTTAGATGGTTAGGTCTGCCTACATGTTGAACCCTAGTTTAGTCCATGGGGGGGTTTCCCACTATAGCACTTAATGACGATTCCATTTGATTAAGACTGTTTCAATGCACCCTCATTGGGGTCACTGGGAAATGGTATATTGAGCTACCTAGGGGGGAATATGGGACCTTTAGTTAGATGGTGTTGATATTCCTTAACCACTTTCAATTCCCGGTTCGTTATGATGATTCCTAGAACTTTTTTCGACTTTACGCCAGGACACGGCCACTCATATCTCAAATCATATCCAAGAGTGGCGTAGATGGAAGAGGTTGATTAAGACCTCCATACCCCTGGACTTTCTTTTAGAATGTTTCTTTAAGTCTTTGCAGCCTCCTATCTCGAAGGATGTTGCTACATATGGGGTTACCACTGAGGAATAAGCGATCTTCAAAGCCCAACAGTTAGATCTTATATATGATCAGTCTGGGATGTTATGTCAAATTCTTCTAGATGCACCAAGGTCAACTTATGACACTAGAAAAAATCCTGGACCTCATGATGATGGCATTGTAGGCTCTGCCAATGTAAATTCCGCAGACTCGGTGACAAGTGATTTGAAAGAGTTGTTTCTAAACCAGTCTGCAAGAGGAACAGCTTCATTTGTGTCTTCCAACCCCACTCAATCGATAGATGTACATTCAGTGCAATCGTCGACTGGCCCAAATGGTAATGAAAAACCAGGCGGGAATAAGAAGAAGGGACATAATAATAATCGTAAGGGAGGGAAAAATAATAATAAACCCAAGGACAATGATAATAATGAGAAGACAAATAATAATGTTGGAGAGGGAAAGAGAGAAAGGTGTAAGGTGAAATTTCCCTCTAAGATTTGTACAGACGACCACCTTACTCATTTATGCCCCAAACTTGTGGAAGCTATGAGGCTATTACCTCTACCACCTGTCATGCTAACGAATCTTTTCCCACATAACCAACACATGGCCTTGAGCTCCTAAAAAGATGGAAATGTAGTTGGTGGGAGTCAAAACCCATCGTTGCAATATGGTGACCATTTGTGTATCAATATGGTCGATGCCAAAGTTCATGTAGCCACTCGATATCATGATTATAGTTCTTCACATGCTATACCTGGTCTAGAATCTCCTCCTCCTCCTCTGGAGATGACTTTACAGATCGAAAAACCAAATCCATTGCCTCATCTTCCGAAAGGATTACTCAAGTGCTATACCCACAATACAAATGCAAGAGTCGCCCAGAACTACTCTATTATTGAGGACCTGGGTCAAACCCCTTGTGTAATGTCGGATTCGGAGGTACTCCAGACGTGTCCTTCACAGAGGAATTCCTTGCTATCTACGTTAGGAGCTCTACAACCCAGTGGCTCGAAAGTTATCAAGTTTGATATCACAGATATGAAGCCTCACTTTCCTTACCATGTGGCATTCCAAATCCACGTGGGGTACTCAAAGTATACCATAAAAACGTGCATTTTTTTATGAAGGAGTTGCTACATGTGTGATGTCCTTGATATGTTGGAAAGCTCTCAGTTCTCCAAATCTTTCTAAATCATCAAACATGTTGACTACTTTTGACAGTCACTCCTTCCACCCTCATGGTATTCTTCCTACCTTTCTGGTCCAGTTGGGTGGGAAGATGGTAGAGGTGGAGGTTGAGGTAGCTGATGTGTCTCTTGATTATAACTTGTTAATAGGACACAATTGGACCTATGCTATGACTGACATTGTATCGTGCATCTTCCCTACTCTTTGTTTTCCTCATGATGGGAAGATCATGACGATCGACCAGTTATCCTTTGTGTATGATAGTCCCAATGCATATGTTGGACCTTCGATCCCCATGATCAACAATTCTCAATCGACAAATGAGAATATCATTGTCGAAATGTATTCTTCCCTTATGGGCACTTTCGACTTCATGGCACCGATTCACGATGTTTACGACATGTCTAGTAGGCATGTTTTGACAGAGAGGTCCATTCCTTCCACACTTCCTATTTTAGTGATCCTTGGACCCTACCTTCCTTGACTTCAACTAGTGAAGGTCAATCACATGCTGGAATGGCCATGCCACTATCAGCAGCATATATTGTGTATCAAGATGTTCTTGACTCTTCTATTGATCCTGATCTTGTTACCTTTCCGACAGACGAGGTGGATCTCGTTCTTAAGCCCGTATGGGCCACTTTATTGTCTTCTTCACATGACTGCCTCGATGATAATTTTCCCTCGGATGAATCCATCATCAAAGACATGAATGGTTCCGAAAAACCTTGGGATGATATGCATCATCACTTTTATTTTCACCCAGATCTTGAAAGAATTGAACAAGATGACTTTTGATCTACTTTGAGTGAGATATCCGGTCACGTCGTAGTTCCAATTGATATGCACGACATTTATGTCAAAGTAAATATGGAGGGTATTTCTCCTACCATCACAAATAATATCTCTCGTACCCCTGGCAAGATTGAAAACATACATATCAGTGCAGATTTTTCTCTGGAAGAAATCCTGATCTACACCGAATTCTTCAAGGAATTTCGAGATGTATTTTCTTGTTCATATGAAGAGATGTCAGGAATCGACCCTCATATTTTTTAGCATGAGATTATAACGTATCCAGATGCTAAACTTTTTCAACAACTTCTTAGAGATATCAATCCCTGAAGGCCCATGCTATTAAGGAAGAGGTAGAGAAACTACTTAATGTTAGCTTCATCTACCCGGTTCCCTTGGAAAAATGGGTATCCAATCCTGTTCCTGTGAATAAGAAGCAAGGAACCATCTGTGTATGGATGCAATTTCATGAATTGAACAAGGCATGTCCTAAAGACAACTTCCCAACACCTTTCATCAATCATATTCTCGACGATTGTGTGGGAAGCAAAGTGTTTTCTTTTATGGATGGATTTTCAGGGTATAACCAAATTCAAATTAAACCTGAGGATCAACACAAGATGGAATTTATTTGTCCTTGGGATAATTTTGCATACTAGAAAATTACATTCAGCCTTAAAAACACTGGATCAACCCTCCAACATGCTATTACTTTCGCATTCCATGATCTTAATCATATAGTCAAAGCTTACCTTGATGATATTTTTTCTCACTCTCGTAAGAAAGAGGATCACTCCATGCACCTTCGACTTGTTTTTGAAAGATGTCGTTATTATAGAATCCAGTTGAACCCTCATAAGTTCATCTTTAGCATTAGGTCTAATCATATTTTGGGATTTCTAGTTTTTGAGATCAAGATCATGGTAGATCCATTAAAGGTTGAGTCAATACTTCGATTGCCTCCCCCACACACTATTCGAAAACTTCAAGGTTTCCAGGGGAAAGCTAACTTTCTACATCGGTTTATAGTAAATTATATCAATATCACTAAGGGTTTCATGCGTCTTTTGAATAAGGAAACCCCTTTTATCTGGGATGAGCGAGCCTATAAATCCTTTGATGCTTTGAAGAAGGCCTTGGTATCGGCGCCTCTGCTGAAGTCTCCTGACTATAGTAGGGATTATTTTCTTTATATCGACGTGTCTGGGGAGACGATTGGTATGGTTTTGGTTTAGGAGGATGATGAGCTCCATGAGTACATCATCTACTATATTATTTGAAACTTAGTCGATCTTGAGCTTAATTACTCTCATGTTGAAAATCTATCTTTGGCTGTCATTCACACGATCCAACATTTACACCATTATATATTGCTTTGCAAGACTACTGTGGTGGCCAATGTCAATCCATTTCAATACGTCCTTACCAGGCATATCATAGGGGGGGAATATAATAAATTTATTGTCATTTTACAAGAATTTGATCTCGATTTTGCTTCTATGAAATCCAAGAAATCACTAGTCTTCACGTAGTTAATATCTGACTTTCCATGATTAGATGAGGATGTTATCCATGTTGATTCATTTTTGGATGAACATATTTTCCTTGTCTCATTGTCCAACCACTAGTATGGAGACATCATTCTCTATATTCAAACCTTGAAGTTCCCTCAACATCTCTCACGAGATGACCAATGGCGTATATGATACCAAGCTAAGAATTACACTATCGTCGGTGACACTTTGTATCGCCTAGGAATAGACAATATCCTGCATCATTGTTTAACTCATGGAGAAGCCTAGTCAGTCCTAAATGATTGCCACAATGGGGCTTGTGGTGGTCATCTATCCAGGCTTGCGACAACCCAGAAAATTTTGCAAGTCGGTTACTTCTAGCCATATATCTTTAAATATTGTGTTGAAGCGAGTAAGAATTGTCACCCCTGCCAAGTGTTCACTCAGAAAATGCTCTCGTATCCATCCCCTATTCACCCAGTCATTACTGTTGGTCCCTTCACCAAGTCGGTGGTGGACTTCATGGATTGTAACCCAACCTCGGTTGGGGGGGATCAACACATTATCGTGGTCAACGACTACTTTACTAAGTGGGTTGAGGCCATGCCTACAGTTAAATCCAATGAGAATACTGTCACCTTCTTCGTATTCAATCAAATTATCACCCAGTTTGGTATCCCGAATGAGATTGTCATTGATCATGGCAGTCTCTTTTAGAATGAAATGATGGAAGAACTAGCATCTAAGATGGGGTTTAAACATGGTCATTCTTCCCCTTAATACCCCCAAGTAAATGGACAAGTAGAGGCCGTAAACAAGTCTCTCAAAACCATTTTGAAAAAAACTGTCGGCCATAGTAAGTTTGACTGGCACATTATGCTATATCCCGCACTCTGGGCATACTGAACCTCGATCAAGGCTACCACCAGTTTTTCCCCTTTCTAGTTAGTACATAGTGTGGAGTTGATATTACCTATTGAATGTGAAATCCCTTCTCTTAAGTTGGAATTCGTGCTCCTACCTGACACTTCCGATCTTGAGTGACGCCTTGTACACCTAGAGAGTCTTGACGAGCAGCATTGAGATGCATCTATGGCTATCGAGGCGAACAAAATATGTGTCAAGGTCCAGTACGATAATTCTATCGGTCCTCGGTTGTATGATGAGGGTGACTTTGTTGTAAGTTTTAAACCTGGGAAGTAAAGCAATGCATATAGATTCTTAAGCAAGACAAAAATTAATCAATGGCTCATACACAGAGTACACAGAGATTTTATACCAGAAACCCTCAACCGGAAAAACCTTTCTTATATTCATTATATTGAATTTCACCATTCACCATAAAATATATAAAATGTTTTTAGGTATTCCGTAGATACCAAAACCCTAATCCCTTAATCTGGGATTAATTTACAAATCCACTCAAAATAGCAAAAACCACCCTAGTGCAAGGGATTGTCAGACGCAGTTGTCAAACCTGATGCGCCCACACATACACATGCAAAGAATAACACATACCCAACATTTGTCCTCTTATATGATCAAGCCAAAGAACTATTGGGGGCAAGCAAGTTTAAACCCATGTGGCACGGTCCCTATATCATGTAACATGTCTTAGAAAACGTATCCTATGAGTTAGAATATTATGAAGGGAATATGTTGGTCGAGCCCAGGAATGGGATATACTTGAAAAGATATTACAATTGAGCCCCAAGCTTGGGAGGAACTCTTTGTATCCTAATGTAATTTAGTGTATATATATTTTCCCTTTCCATTTTCTCTTCATCTTGCTTATCGAGTTTTCCCTTGGTTGGTAGATGTCAATAGAGTCCTCAGTCTACTTGGGATTCATAGGCGAAGCCAGTCATCATAAACGGAACTTGGCTTCTGTCGCTTGGGTATTTTACTCACCCGAGGGTCTACTAGTGTCTTCAGGTGGAGTATGTATGGGGCCATCCACAAATAATGTGGCTAAATATAGCATTGCTATAGAACTTTTTTGCTATGCTATCTCACATGGTATTAGCTCTTTAGAGGTTTTCCTAGATTCCCAGATAGTAGTATGTCAGTTGAACGACAGTTACCATGTGCATGATCCTACTTTACTCCGATGATTCCTATGGGTGCGTCTTTTAGAACGACAGTTTGATTTTATTATGTATTATCACATTCCTAGGAGTTCTAATAATGTATCTGATTCTTATGCTAATTTCATTTTAGATTGGTATTTGTCACATAACTAAATCAAAGAAAATCATCCCATCAATGTACACATTGTAATATAAGTAAATTCGAAGATCCATGTTTTATATATATTTCAAAAAATATGATGTTTATAGTACAAAATTGGGGCTAACACCCTCAATACACATTTACAACCGATAATACAAGATACATGACATCTACGCCTGTGGCGCCATATGTGTGTCATGGTAACAAAATACAATGTTTTTTAGATGCTGAAAGAGTCACACCAAAGCTCTAGGAACACCAACCGCTTGTCGTTGCATGGATTTCGGTTGATCCTCTACCTCAACCATCAGAATCCTATGAGTCAAACGAGACAGGTTTCCCTGCATGTTTTGAAGGACTCTCTCAGCTTCTCCTCTCGCCACCTCATCTCCCCAGTGCCTCCAACGATGTTGGGAAATCCCATCCGGCCATCGCGGACCCACATCTATGTCACACAAGTGTGTAGTTAGTACTTAAAAATCAACCAAAAATATTTTTGTTTCACTATACAAAAATATAAAAAAATGAAATATTTAAAAATATTTGGCGTACCTATGTCCCCATAGGTGGTCCCTGGTGGTAGTGGCATGTCAGGGTCCCCTTTGAAGTTGAACCTTGCATAGGGGTAGCCATCCAAAGAAATGACATGTCACCTCCACCAGTAGAATAAATCCTCGTTGTAGGGTGTGAGCACCCTACTTCCCCCCTTCCGTCTCATTACCTCGATCCACCGTGCCATGGTTGTATCATGAGGTCCTCTCGTAAGAGGAGGAGAAGAGGAATTACCTAGTCCAGACGGTTTCTGATTTCATCGCCTGATGCTCCCATAATCACCAGTTTAATATCGGAGGTAATTTGGTCCAATTTTCATTATTTGGGTAAAAATTCAAAATGACATAGTAATTTTTGGTTTTGTTACTATTTATAACAGATTTTACCCACTTTCTATAGTTTTGAGTCATTTCAGTGGATTGAGTTGGTTTTTGTAGTTTTCACCAGGGATTCTTTTGGATTTCAATATTATGTTGACCATTTGTAACCACGGGCAGATATTTTCACTACCCAACATATAAGATAGGTACCCATTCCACCATGCATTTTTTCATTGTCTTATAACTGTCACTTTTATGCCTTAGGTACAAACCCATTTTTTGGAAAACAAAACCTTCCATATTCTATAAGACGTGTCATCATCGAGTGGTAGATACTTACCAAACATGGGTTCCCTAGTTAGATCCTCTGCTTCATTTGGTGCCCATGCAAAGATTTTTTCCATAGGACTAGGAGTCCCTTATAGTTAATACATGACTTTATGTTGAGCCTAATTTCTCACTCATAAACATGTTGCCTTATACCTAGAGAACTCCCAATTGAGTTTAATTTAAGCTCTTTCCAACTCGTCTTTAAAAAATGAAAAGATTGTCGAGTGAACTTGTCTCTTTCACACTCATAAATTGGATTTGAAAGGACATCTATTTGGCACAATTTTATCCCTTTTTCACACCAAGTAGACTAAATGTGATGAAAAAGCACATTTTTTGGCGTTAAGTTGTGATTTCATCTCATGCTCTTGCTTACAGTATTGAGCCTATAGTCGGTTCTCGCTTTGCATTATAAACCATTTGCCTCAACAATTTTGCATCATCAACCAAGAAGAGCCTCATTTATATCCTTCGCAATTTGACACCCTATACCTAGGAGGGAGCATTCCCCTGAGTGTCCATATCTTGCATGCATCTCCTTGCATTGAGCATATGTTTGTTCCACTACTGGAACTAGTTTTTATTACTTGTGACACTTGTTTCCTCCTCTATATTGTAGCATTCATTTGTCTATGAAAAAAAAAAAAAAGATGGGCGAGACGGGAGTATTATCTTATATGGCAGTAGTCATGTCGCCTTTGAACAGAGAACAAATTTATTGAGTCCATTTTTCATCATAATTTTGGGTTTAGCATGGCCTTCGGAAGTTGAGCTCATTACAAAGAGTCTTCTCTACTGACTGGCTACTCTTCTAGTCCCTATAGACAATTTCAATGATGCCTCATGCATCTCATGGTTTCATCATTGAGTCTATGATGTTGGATTCTTCCATATGTCTCATGCTCTTGTTTAAAGGAGGTCTATCAACATGTATCGGCCATTTTCTCAAAACACTTGACTTTTCATGTCATCCATACCCTCAATTTGTCTTAGAATCACATGATATTGTAGTCCTATCACACACCCTAGCCCTACTTTCATCATTCGTAGGTAACCTTGAACCCCACAGTCGACATTTCATCATTGGTCGTTGATTGGGTGATTTCCCTTATGTTTGATGGTAAAACATCTATTTACACATTGGGACTCGTGCAGTGTCCTGGATGCCAATAGCCTTATTGGTCAATTCCTCACCTTTTTCAATAGTTTTCCTCATTGGTTGTTATTTAGAGGGTATTTTTCATGTACGGCTTGCACTTGGCACATGCGAAAGATGCATAGGATCGTTGTTTCGTGAACATGTTCTTCATCCAATTTCCTCCAAATCATGAAGCTCCTGATTTGTACCTCATGTTGAATGATGAGAGATGCCTTAATTCTCTCCTTTCAGTGGGTCTCCTTCCATCGAATTCAACTCATTTGTTTTGGAAACAAGACCTAGAGTCTTATGAGTACCTTGAGGCTTGCAATCATTAGTGGCAGGTTCTCTCACCATCAACAGTTGGTAATACATCAATGTCTCCTGATCAATGGATTCTTCAAGTGTTCGACCTTGTCTCCTTTATTCACACTTGTAATAATGTACTCGGTGCCTTGATACCTACTTTCATTATTGGTAGTTTGTCTCGCGTTTGTTAACGGTATACCTCAATGACCGGTAATAAAATGATGTCTCAATGTGTTCGACCTCAACTCCTTTATTCACATGATGTAGACTTGTAACTTTGGCGGATTGTGTAAAAGACTTGAAGACATCAGTATGTAGCCTCATCCTTCCTGATTTGTTGCTTCCTTTTCATTGGACCAGTACCTATATGAATTCAGTGATCATGGGAGATCATATTATACTCCATTGTATAGAAATATCTTTAGATTGGTTTTGAGACTGGTTCTACTGGGCCTTGTTCGTGACTATGAAATCCTTTGGCATGTAACCACATTTTCCTATTCATGGCCATAGACATTTGTTTGGTATATTTTCACATGGATCTGTAGTGTAATTCAAATTGGAAACCATGTATGCAAATTCAGTGCAGAATGTAATGAGAAACTAGTCCTTCCAGTTGGTTCCCCATCACTCCACTTCTGGTTTTTTATAATGTATTTCGGCCATCACAGATACTCCTCTAACCTCACACATTAGGGGGCGTCTGTTATAGCAAGATTTGCCTCACCCTATGCAATCTTGCATAGAGGGCCTTTTTCCATTTCCCTATGCATACTTTTCACCCCTTTTTGCAAAATTCCATAGCTAAAAAATACATTTTTTCCACATCTACACACCTTGCCTACTATACATCATGCGTATATGTAGGATGCACCAATAAAACCCGCGTACATCGGGATTTGTTCCCAAAAATGAAAAATGGTGTCAATTTTCCATGTCACGACAGGAGATCTATGATCCTTGGCCTTCCATATACTAGAAATGTCACAACTCGACCCTTCAGTTCCATTTGAAGGCTATAAATAGGACAATTCTGAGCTATGGAAAAGGGGAGAAAGAATTCAACTTTGAGAGAAAAGTTACTATAGAGAAATTATTTACTTCATATTGAATCTGTATCCCTTTGTCCTTTAAGTCTGAACACAGTGTTCATCCTCCAAGCTCTTCTCTTATTGATTGAGAACTCCATTGTTTCTCTTTTATGAGATTACCTCTGGTGGAGGATTGAAGTGGTGGAGGCCCAGTTGGAAGGAACTTAAATTCTTGATTCTGAACCGTGCCAACACGAAAGTCTGTAACATTTCCACTTCTGTTGATCATATATTAATAGAAATACTCTTTTCCCATCCAATTGATATCTTGAAAATATTTGAATTATTATTCCATGGGCGTATTTGTCATGTTTATTAATGGATTATTCTATTGAATGTGATAACATCATATATTATCACCATATGTTTTCTTTTCCTGGTTGTTGACGACTATTTGCAGGTATATTGCTTTGGGTCAAGTGCTCAACGGTGGACTTCATCGAATGTATGGACAAGGTAGGCCTTTTATCTTGTCTTTCTAGAATATTCGTTTATATATCATACTTGAGAATAGATTTGATTTCCATAATCATTTCCATATATTGTGGTTTACCCCTAGCCATAGAGAGATTTTCCTCATAACATCTGCTATCATGCCTTTCTTCCAAAACTTTCATTTCTTTTCCATCTCTCTTACATGTGGTTGTTTTTTACATCAAGCAAAAATTATTTATTATAACACTTCATTGGAATGTCAATCATCAGATGATTTGTTTCATACACTTATGGCCTTTAGCATTTGGTCTTCAAGGTGAGCATTAACTTCAAACTTTTTCAATAATTTTCTCTTTTACAAAATTTGGAGTTATTCAAATGCATTTTAAATAAATGTCACACATGATATCGGGTCTAGATTGTTATGTGATAAATTAATTTTTTGTTTATTTGGTTACTTCACTTTTTTATTAGTCATTCCCTTGTGTTTATCAAAGAAACGCCTCCTAACATTTATATTCTTATCTAATTATAATCCTTTCACAAGGACACATGTTATCATTGAACTAGTGTCTAAACAATTTCTACTTCTCATTGTTTCTTGATTTCAAAAACCCTATTGATTTGATGGGGGTGATTCAAGATTTTTTTTTATGACATAGGATAGTGGGTGAATGAAATGCCTCGTTTTCCATCCAGTTGAAATAATAGGAATCGAAATAAAAAATTCCCCCTGAAAATTCAATGTAAGTAATTTTTGTTGGATGAAATTGCAGGTATGAAATCTATAGTAGGGAATTTTGAGACTATTAAATATATCTATATAATCAAAATATAAGATTTGGTTTGATTTGATGGTGAATTTCAAAAAATAATGAATCTTCAAATTTGGTTGAGGGAAAAAACAAATAAGGAATAATTCATTACTATCCTACTATTATTGAATATGATCATGATTTATGCCTATACGTATCAAATCTATAGTAGGGAATTTTTAGACTATTAAATATATCTATATAATCAAAATATAAGATTTGATTTGATTTGATGGTGAATTTTAAAGATATTGAATTTCAAAAAAGATTAAATCTTCAAATTTGGTTGAGGGAAAAGCAGATAAGGAATAATTCATTATTATCCTACTATTATTGAATATGATCATGATTTATGCCTATACGTATCAAATCTATAGTAGGGAATTTTGAACTATTAAATATATCTATATAATCAAAATATAATATTTGGATTGGTTTGATGGTGAATTTCAAAGATATTGAATTTCAAAAAAGATTGAATCTTCAAATTTGGTTGAGGGAAAAAGTAGATAAGTGTTATAGAAAATTTTGCCTCAACCCATGAAACTTGCATGGATGGCCCTTCCATTTCCCTATGCATACTTGAAGTCCCCTTTTGTACCTTCCGGAGCCAAACAACACATTATTCCACATGTACGTGCCCTATCAATTAGACAACAAGTGTATACGCAGGTTGCTCCACTACAGCCCACGTACATCAGGTTTGGTGCTCAAAATTAAAAATTGTGTCAGGTTTCCATGTCACTTCACGAGATCCATGATCCTTGACCTTCCATATACTAGAAACGCTCTAAATCAACCCTTCAATTCCATTTGAAGGCTATAAATTGAGCCATATCCAAGCCTTGGGGAAGGGAGAGAATTCAACTTTTGAGAGAAAGGATACTCTGGAGAAATTTCACTTCGCATTGAGTCTACATCCCTTTATCCTTGAAAGTATGAACTCATTTTTCAGACCCCAAGCTCTTCCTTCTTTGTAATGGAGAACCTCATTGTCTCCTTTATATGAGCTTGCCTTTAATGGAGGATTGAAGTGGTGGAGGCCCAGTTGGAGGGACTTAGTTTCTTGGTTTCGATATGTGTCGTTGCAGAAGTTTGTCACCTACATACTCATGTTGATTATTTTAATAGAAATACTCTTTTCTCATCTAATTGATATCTTGCAAATATTTGAATTATTATTCCATGGGTATATTTGTCATTAATGTTAATGAATTATGCTAATTTATATGCTAGCATTATATATTATCACTATATGTTTGTGTATATTGGTTGTTGAGGACAAGTTGAGGTATAAATCTTTGAGTTGCGTGCTCATAGATAGTCTTCATCAAACATTCGTATGAGGTAGGATTTTGACCTTATCTTGTTAGCATTTAATTTATATAGCATACTTTGGATTAGAGTTGATTTCTGTGTGTCATTCCATCTGTCGTGGTTTACCCCAGGCCATAGAGAGATTTTCCTCATAATAGAATTGGTGACCATATTGGGGAAGATATTTTGTTTGGGTTTTTGAGTATTTTTCTCCTTGACTTGCTCTTTGTTAGCCCGAGTTTCCTTGTCACCTGATTTCTTGATAGTCTATTTTTACTTTTCATTTGAGTTTCTTTTCTTAATCGTTTCCCTGGAAGTGTTTTACTACATATATGTGGTTTTTCCCTTGACAAACGCATACATACTCGAGTTGTCCTTCTATAGGGAGTGTACATATGCGAGTTTTTCTCAAACAATCATGTACATCATCTCTCTAGGCTTACTGGTTGAGTTTGGTTGGTGATAGGAAACTTATTGTAGAATTTTCAGGTGATATTCTTTTTTATCATTTTTTCATTGGTTGTCCTTGCACATTGGTCTGAGTGTTTTCTTCTTGGTATCCTTCTTCGCTTGTCCATTTTGCTTGCAGTGGGGTCTACTTGTGAAGCTTCTATTCATTCCTTGTATTTTATTTTCTTTATATCAAAAATACAACAAAATTGTTCATTTTGCATTATGGCATTGTTTTTTTGGTTACTTAGTATTGATCTTTACAAATGTGGAAAGATTGGATTTTATTGAAATTGTAGAAATTGCATGGAAATTTGCATTTAAAAATCTTACCATCTCTTGAGAATTTAATATTAGGACTTAGCAATATTTTATATTCATTTATTTGATATGTTGAGTCGTAATATCATCAGTTTCACGACCACACCTCTTGAGTAAAAAAAGCCATTAAAAGTAACGTTGATTAATTGAAATTGATTAGAAACGATTTTATTTCTCAATGTACACAAACAAGTATAGGACATAGGGCCTTGGAATAGGATTTTGTGAGTAAACTTATCCAAGGATAGTAAACTAAACATATGTGTCTAACCATGGAGTGGTGAAACCCATTGTGTAATTAGTGACGTCGGGAGGCTCCGCTCACAATGGAGTTAAGAACAAGGTCGAATGAAGTTGGTTGCAGAGATATCCCTCTAATACCTTCCTAACATCATAGATATTTCTATGGTTTCATTCATATATGGGGGTCTTGCTAGTACCTTTACCTCTGTGAGAGGCAATTCTTTCAATATTTCAAGCTTTGTTACCCTTCCCATATGATGGACCAGACTTACGACTATTCACCTACACATTGGTTATATTGTGGTGGCTCTAGTTTCTTGACATAGGTAGCCACATAGGTTAATTGCAAGGGTTATTCTGTAGGTACCCTGAGTCAGATAAAGGTCGGACAACACACAACCTTTATGGAGGATTACTTCTCCGGGGGGATTTGACCGACTGTGTTGTTAAGCCCATGAGGGACCTTATAATTGATTCTAATACCTCCAATATTTTGAAGGGAATCTCAAGACCCTCTTGGAAGAGGCATACCTATTCTAGTGAGGGAGGTCCCTTTTCATATACTATATCATGTTTTTTTTCATTTGTCCTTTTTGGTTTATTTTGGTGTTCTCTCTGATTGTTAGTTGGCCCTAGGATTTGGTTTCACATCTTGAGTCTTGAGTCATCGTGGAGAAATACCAACCTCCTCGCAGGTCTCGTCATTTTTTGAATTTACCACTACATTTTGATTCTTTACCAAAGTTTCCTTCTAAAATGCGTAAAGTTAGTAAACGTGGTTTACATAACTCCACCTCCCAAACTTGTGATTATCCAGTTATGGGTAGTAAGTTGAGTCTGAATGACACAAGGATTCCCTCGACTCCTATACCTTATGTGGTTAGTGGGATTCCTTCGGCTCCTACAGTTGCAACAGTTGTAGTTCTGGAGGTTCTCATCCTTACTCATATCTAGCCTATGGTTTCTACTCAACCCATGCAAACGAACTCTTTTAGGTCTCTTTTTGGTACGCCAGGATAAATTTCTTAGTCCATACCTTCGGTCTCTAACCATTTTTATTTTGGTATGCCCAATATGATGTTGTAACTTTCATCCTCCATTCCAGTGACTAATGCAAATTCTAGTTTTGGACCTGGGGGCATGGCCCCTCCGCATGCACATCTTTCACTTGGTGGAGGTCATATTCCCCAAGTGAATCCTATGGTTGGGGGTCAACCTCCTTTTTCTTCTGGGTATAATCCTAGTCTCAATGCTCCTATATGGGGTACTCAACCAGGCGAACAAGCCACTTCTTATATTTCGTCCTTTCCCCCTTCCTCCTCCATGCTGATTCCAAAAACCACATTTTTTATGACAAATCCACTTCTATCCTCCATAGTTCCACCCAGTGGGAGTCAGTTTCACACTATGGGAAACTCCCATCCTGGAGCTCCTCTAGCTGGGGGCAATGTTTATAACCCTCATTATGTTTTCCATATAGGTATGGTGCCCATACAACCTCTTATGAATCAGTTTGGAGGAGTATATTACCCCACCAGACAGGGCCATGGTATATACCAGAACCCTAGATGGCTTGTAATCCCTCAACACCAATCTTTCCTAGGAGCATGGGCTTAGATGTCACAACCCCAACTCCCTTTTATAGCTATCATTAATCTTCTAGATTTGTCGATATTAATGAATGAACTGGTGCATCACGATTCGTAATGGCCCCCATCCCCACCAAGCTTCCTTCGGACATTCTGAAATTTGAGGGAAATAATGGCGAGGATACGAGTGATCATGTTACTAATTTTCATGTTTGGTGCTCATCCAATTCTATTAATGATGATTCTACTCATTTGAGACTATTTCAACGCATCCTCATGGGGGTTGTAGTGAAATGGTACATTAAGATATCGAGGGGGAACATACAAAAACATTAATCAGATGATTTTTGTCTTTCTCAACCACTTCTAGTTGTCGGTTCATTATGATGTCGGCATAGAACTTCTGTCAACCTTCTGCCAATATAAGGCCATGCATATCTCAGACCATATCCAAGAGTGGTGTAGATAAAAGAGGTTGATTAATGCCTACAATCCTCCAGAGTTTCTGTTGGAGTGGTTCCTTAAATCCTTATTGCCTTATATTTCGAAGGATGTTTCTACATCTGGATTAACATCTAACGAAGAAGTTATTTTCAAAGCCTAGCAACTGGACCTCATATATGCTCAGTCTGAGATGTTGTATGAAATTATTCTTGACATGCCACAATCAAATTACAACCCTAGAAAAATTCCTAGGCCTCATGTTGATGGCATCATAGGCTCTGCAAATGCTAAGTCTACAGACTTGGTGAGAACCATTTGAAGGATTTGTCTCTAAGACAACCTATAGTAGGACAATCTTCAACTTCATCCTCCACTCCCACTCATTCAGCAGATGTGCATTCTGTACAGTCATCGACCAACCCAAATGGTAACCAGCAACTAGGAGGGAATACAAAGAAAGGACGAGGTAATAATCGTAAGGGTGCGAAAAATAATAACAAATCCAAGGATGACACTCACAATGATAGATCAAATAATAATGTTGGTGAGTTCAAGAAATAAAAATGGAAGGTGAAGTTTCCTTGTAAAATTTGTAAATATGATCACCTTACCCACCTATGACCCAAAAATCTAGGAAGCCTCGAGGCTCTTATCACAACTGCTCGTTGTGCTGACCAATCCATTTCCACATAATCATCACATGGCTTTGGGGTCCTCCAATAATGGAAATGTGTCGAGTGGGAATCAAAACCCCTCGACACATGAAGGTGACCGTCTATGCATTAATATGGTCAAGTATTAGATTGATGTAGCCACTCTATCTCATGATTACGGTTCTTCATAGAATATTATAGGTCCAGAGTCTCCCCCTCCTCTGAAAACACCATTGCAGATCAAAAATTTGAAACCTATGCCTCATATTCTGAAAGGAGTACTAAAATGTTTTCGTACAATCCTAATGCCATAGCTTCCTAGAATTGTTTGATTGTCAACAATCTAGGTCAAACCCCTTGTGTGAAGTCATATTTGGAGGTGCTCCAGACGTGTCCTTCATAGAGGAACACCTTGTTATCTACTTTAGGAGCTCTATACCCATGTGGATCGAAGTTTATTAAGTTTTACATCACAGATGTTAAGCCTCGCTTGCCTTACCATGTGGCTTTCAAATACATGTGGAGTTCATGAAATTTACCATCAAACGCACTATAATTGATGAAGGTTTTGCAATGTGCATGATGTCCCTAACCTGTTCGAAATTCATTGGCTCTCTGACTCTATCCCAATCTATGACTATGTTGACTACATTTGATGGACATTCATTTCGACCCCAAGGAATTCTTCCTTCTTTTCCAGTCCAGTTAGGTGGAAAGACAGTGGAGGTTGATTTTGAGGTGGTATATGCGCCCCTTGACTATAATTTACAACTAGGGCATAATTGGACTTATGCCATGACTACAATGCATCTTCTGTTTTCCGCACTTTATGTTTTCCTCACGAAGGGAAAATAGTGACAATTGATCAATTTTCCTTTACACATGCTAATCCTAATGCATCAGTTGGACCTTCGATCCCAGTGATCGAAAATTCTCGACAGGAAATCGAGAATGTTGGTGTCGGAATGTATTCCTCTCTCATGGGTAGCTTTGATTTTGTGGCACCAATGCATCACATTTATGTTATTTCTAGTGAGTCTTCATCATCGATGAGGTTCATCCCTTTATGTACCTCATATTTCAATGACCCTTGGACCCTACCTTCCCAAACTATGTCATGTGAAGGTCAATCACACATTGGGATGGAAATTCCAATGTCAGCGGAATAGGTTGTGTATCAAGCTATTCTTAACACTACTGTTGACCCGGATCCTTTCTCCTAGCAAATAGATGAGGAGGATCTCATTCTGGAGCCTGTATGGGCCACCCAATCATCATGTTCACATGATTTCTGTGAAGATACCTTACCTTCGGATGAATCCATCTTAGATGCCATGAATGGTCCCGATAGGCCTCGGGATTATATGCATCATCTCTCTTATTTCCTCCCAAAACTTGTTAGGATCGAACAAGACAACTTTAGATATACCTTGAGTGAGATGGTCAGTCACACTGTGGTTCCTCTAGATACAGATGGTATTTATGCCGAAGGAAACATGGTGAATATTTATCCTAACGTCACGATCAAAATCTCTCAAATTCCTAGAAAAATTGAAAATGTATATATTGGTGCAGATTGTTCACCTGAAGAAATTCAGATCTACACTGATATCTTCAAATAATTTTGTGATGTATTCCCTTGGTCATATGAATATATGCTAGGGATCGACCCCAACATTGTCGAGCATGAGATCAAAAATTATCTGGATGCTAGACCTATTTGACAATGTCTTAGAGTTATTAATCCTAGGAAGGCCCCTGCTATTAAGGTAGAGGTGGAGAAGCTACTTAATGTTGGTTTCATCTACCCAATTACTTTGACTGAATGGGTGTCAAACCCCATTCCCGTGAATAAGGAACAAGGAACCATCCACGTATGTATGGATTTTTGAGACCTGAAGAAGGATTGTCCTAAAGACAACTTCCTGACTCCTTTCATTGACCATATTCTTGATGAGTGCGAGGGAAGCAAAGTTTTTTCTTTTATGCATGAATTTTCAGGATATAATCAAATTCAAATCAAACCCAAGTATCAACATAAGATGATGTTTATTTGTCCTTGGGGTACTTTTTCATACCAAGAAATTCCTTTTAGCCTTAAAAATGTCGGAGCAACATTCCAATGTGCCATGACATTTGATTTTAACTATCCTAAACATATTGTCAAAGCTAACCTCGATGATCTTGTTTCTCACTCTCGTAAGAGAATAGATCACTCCACTCACCTTTGATTAGTATTTGATAGATGTCGTTACTATCGCATCTGTTTGAACCATAACAAGTGCATATTTTGCATTAGGTCTAGCCCTCTTTTAGTATTCTTAGTCTCTGATCATGGGATCATGGTGGATCCTATGAAGGTTGAGGGAATACTTCAATTTCCTCCCATGCGCAACATTCGACAACTTCAGGGTTTACAAAGGAAGGCTAACTTCTTGCATCGGTTTATAATGAACTATGCCAATTTAAATAAGGGTTTCATGATTCTTTTGAAGAAGGATACTCTTCTTATATGGGATGAGTGAGCCCAGAAATCCTTCAATGCTCTTAAGAAATCCTTGATATCGGTGCCTCTACTGAAGCCTCCAAACTACAATAGGGACTATTTTCTTTATATCACTGCATCTAAGGGAACAGTTGGTATGGTTCTGGTTTAAGAGGATGATGAGCTCCATGAGCAAATTTTCTACTAACTCAGTCAAAATTTAGTTAGTCTTTAACTTAAGTATTCTCACATAGAAAAACTAACCTTGGTTGTCGTACATGCAATTCAAATATTATGGAATTATATATTGCTTTGAAAAACTACCATAGTTGCAGATACTAATTCATTTCAATATGTCCTTACCAGGTGTATCATAGGGGGAAATTACAATAACTGGATTGTTATTTTGCAAGAATTTGATCTCTATTTTTCTTCAGCAAAGTCTAAGAAATCGCTAGTTTTTTTCGAGTTGATATCATACTTCCCTCGACTGGATGAGGATATTATTCATGAAGATTCATTCTTATATGAACATATCTTCCTTCTCTCATCTTTGAATCCCTAGTATGGAGACATTCTAGTTTATATTCAAACCTTGAAGCTACCCCAACATCTGTCGAGAGATGATAGACGATGTATACATCATCAAGCTAAAATATACCTTAACATCGTTGACACATTATATCATCGAGGAGTAGATAATATTTTGTGTCATTGCTTGAATCACAAGGAAGATGAGTCGATTCTCATTGATTGTCATAATGGGGCTTGTGGTGGTCATATATTTGGGCTTGCGACAGCCCAAAAAAATTGCGAGTCAGTTATTTTTGGCCGTCAATTTGTAAATATTGTGTTGAAGCAGTCAAGAAGTGTCACCCTTTCCAAGTGTTCACTCAAAAAATGTACTCGCATCCAACTCCTCTTCACCCAATCATCACCGTCGATCCCTTCACCAAGTGGGGGGTACATTTTATGGACTGTTACCTAACTTCGATTGGGGGGCATCAACATATTATCGTATCCATGGATTACGTCACTAAATGGGAATAGGTCATGCCTACCATTAAATTTGATGGTAATATGGAAGCTTTCTTCGTATTCAACCAAATTATAACTCGGGTCAAAATCCCAAAGGAGATTTTCACTAATCATCGTAGTCACTTTTAGAATGAAATGATGAAGGAGTTAGCATCAAAACTGGGGTTTAAGCATAGTCATTCTTCCCTTTATTATCCCCAAGAAAATGGACAAATAGAGGTGGTGAATAAATCTCTCAAGACCATCTTGCAAAAATATTTCAGCCAAAGTATGTCTAATTGGCATACAATTCTTTACCCTATTCTTTGGGCATATCGAACCTCGGTTAAGACTTCCACCGGATTTTCCTATTTTCAGTTAGTGCATGGTGTGGAGTCAATCCTTTTGATTAAATGTGAAATCCCTTCCCTCAAGATGGAAGTTGAGCTCCTACTTGAAACATTTGATCTTGAAGAACGCCTCGTGCACCTAGAGCATCTAGATGAGCAGTGTCAAGATGCCTCTATGGATATCGAAGAAAATAAACGATGTGTTAAGGTTCAGTATGATAGGTCTGTCTTGTAAATGTGTTGAACTTTCACATAATAGATCTAGTTGGAAATTGACATACACAGTTGCAGAGAAAATAGAAAAAAAGAGAAGCAGGAAAGAAAGAATGGAATAATTCTCATTAACCAAATGAATGAATGATAATTTATACATGATATACTATGTATAACTCAACCAATGTGCACTGGAGGAGAAGAAAATGTTCCATAGTGGTGGTCTAGAGTGATATGGACACACACCAGTAGTTACAGGAGTAAACTTCCATCTAGTCTAGTCTCTCGAGCAGTTATGGGAGTAAGCTGCCACCTAGCTGAGTTAACTATTCTATCATTCTTCAGTTAACTGACTAAAATAGAGTGAAGTGAGGAGGATATTAGGGAATCATGGGTAATGCGATAGTATGGTGATTGTTAAGAACCAAATATCAATATAGCATAGAAAAACCTTAGAATAAGTACTCAATGCCTTGAAAGAGAGAGAAACTCAGATAATAAGCCTCTTTGAGGGGGAAACCTCCTTATGCCCACACAAATGTACAATTACAAGATGATTCAAAATGAAAATGTCTCCTTGGTATATATAGGAGACTAGGAGGTATAATTACAACTAATGGACTAAAGCTAACATAAATAAAATAACATTACTAATATAATATTCCCTAATTAAGGGGTAATGAGCCACTATTTAGGGCTTAACATGCCCCTCCCTTGAGACAAGTGTTGTCCGCAACACTTGAGTAACTCTGGATGCTTCTGTATAAAAGACTCATCTTCCCAAGTGGAATCTTTAGTCGATAGTTTCCTCCATTTAATGAGATACTATGAAATGGATCTATTCCTCAGTTGGTGAATTCTTGTGTCAGTGATGGCTTCAGGATCCAATATGATTTTTCCTTCCTTGTCAAGTTCTAGCAATATAGTTTGAACTGGGATCTTGTCACCTATAACCTTCTTTAAGCATGAAACATGGAAAACTAGGTGTACTCGTGAAGATGCAGGCAACTCCAATTTGTATGTCATAGTACCAATCTTTTGCAACACCTTATAAGGGCCATAGTACTTTGGTGATAATTTATGATCCTTCTTGGCTTTCTTGAGGGACATCTATTTGTATGGTTGTAGTCTAAAAAATACCCAATCCCCTACTTCAAAACTTCTTTCACTACATTGTTGATCTACTTGCTGTTTCATACGATTTTGTGCCATGGTCAGGTTGTCCTTTAATATTTGGAGAACTTGTTGTTGATGCTCGATGTGATATTTCACTGCTTGAACCTTAGATTTTTCTTTTAGAGAAGAAGTGATGGAAGGAGGGTGGTATCCATAGAGTGCCATAAATGGTGTCATTCCTGTTGCAATATGACAGGAAGTGTTATACCACCATTCTGCCAAGGGTAACCATTTGAACCATTGTCTTTGTTTATCATATATGAAGCAATGAAGGTAGCCTTCCAGACATTTGTTCACTATCTCGGTTTGTCCATCAGATTGAGGATGATAGGATGAGCTATGAGCCAATTAAGTACCCTAAAAAGAAAATAATTATGTCCAAAAATGTCTAGTGAAGATGGGATCTCTGTCACTTACAATAATATTTGGGTTGCCATGTAGCTTTTGAACTGTCTCCATGAATGCAGTGGCAACTATGATATCTTTGAAGGGATGAGAGATTACACAAAAGTGTGCGTACTTTGTCAGTCTATCAACAATCACCATGATGACAATCTTTCCTTCAGACTTCGGTAACCCTGTGATGAAATCCATGGAAACCTCCTCCCAACATTGACTTGGGATGGCTAATTGTTGTAAAAGACCTAGGGTTTTAATTGCTTCCACCTTATTTTGTTGGCAAACCAAACATTCTGCCACAAACCTTTGAACATCATTTTTAAGGCCATCCCAAAAAAAAATCCTTCTTGACCCTATGGTAGGTTTTTAAAA
>JASDQU010014722.1:72465-83556 GCA_032191745.1 Picea mariana | reverse complement strand
GGTCATACAAAGGAGCAACTAGGATCACGTAAGTATTAAACGATCGAGACTTACGAGATCCACAAGTACATACCGGTCCATTATATTTGTTGGTACCTTATATCATACTTCTTTATCACTAAAATCTCTCAACCCTGATTGCAGGAAAGATTCCTCGATTACCGAACAAATCTTGCTCCATGATCTTGTCGATGAACCCGAAAGAAACAACTTGCAGAACATCCAATCAGAGCCTGAACCATGCTACAACAGCTAAACTCTAGTTTAGTAAAGTACCGAGCACATGCAGTCGACATCAGGGTAATATATGCAACCCCGATGGAACAACACAGATTTCCATGGGCCCAAACTTGTGAAGAATTGTTTGTTAAATGGACTAAATATGAGAGAAGTCACCCTTTCCAAGAAGTATATCAGGATGACTGTTAAGGAAGTTGTTAGAAGATAACGCCACGTGGCGATTAAATTTTTGTTTAAATTGCACTTAGCCGTTAGTTTTAGTTAAAAAATTATGTTATAAATAAAGACACTGACCAATTAGCAAGGGTCGATGGTTGTTGTAAGAACTCTTTCTTTTTGGTTGTTAAGAATTATTTTAAGACTGTTATGAATTGAGAAGTCCTTCTAGACCAAAGACAATCTATTTTCATCAGATGCGTGTGATTGGACTTGGAGAAGAACTACTTCCTATCCTGTTTCATGAATGATGCAGTAATGGGTAAGAGCAATTAATTATGTTGTCAAGTTATCTGGTGCAATGTCTTATTGTTCTTTGCCTTAATGATGAAGATAAATTGTTGTGTGATTATGTGATGCATGGTTATGGTAGATGAATTATTTTTCTTGCCATTATCTTATTACATATGTTATTTCTTTCTGATAGTTAGTTTCTCATACAGTAATTGGATGCTCACATAGTTAATGTATTAGTACTACTGCCTGTGGTATAGAGTAATTGTCTGCATGTTGAGAAGCGGGTTATCCCAAGCTTCACCTCTTCCCCAGTAGTTAAAACTTAATCATGTTGTTTGTCAAGTTGGTTTATACTGGCTTGCATCTCTCATATCAACCCCACCCAAGAGAAAATATAGAAGAAAACAGTCCTAACCAAAGGAAGAGCCTTCACAAGAAAACACAAAGCCCAACGATAAATTGGTTGGATCACAAGATCTAGAGAACCATTCCATTTTAAACACTACAAAGTCTAATTGGGCCTCGGTGGGGGGTTTGGTTCCTACTGTTGAGTCAAGGGATTTAGGACCCATCAACAGAATTGACGCTAGAAGGACGGCCTGAGAATGAATGGCTGAATATATATTTTATCTATCATTTCAAACAACCTATAGATTCGTAAAAACTCACATGCATGGCTAGTCCTTCACAAGAAAACCCACACACGTTGAGTATTCCTGAAATGAATAACTCACCCTAGCTCGAGGAAGAATCTTTTCACCCTAAAATACCTTATGCCCTCCCTCACAAGGAAGTGAATCAATTCAGGAGAATCACTAGAGCCTATGCCCGACAGATCGATGCGTTGTCCTTAGCTCCCATCCTCCCTTGAAGAAAACAACAAAGAACACTAGTGGTTAGCACTCCCAACGAGGTTTCCGTACACTCCATAGAAAAATTAATATATTTCGTAATTACCGAAATCCAAGAACATCTTGATCTGATACCTAAAACGCTAGTCGCTGACGTCTCTGAGCCAAATGACTTTTCAAAAGAAGAAGAGTTTGACTCAGATTCTAAAGATATGGAGGGTAATAATGACCATGAGGAAGAAAGATAAATCTCATTTCAGAACAATCAGCCCTGGTTGGCCAAAGACGTCGTGGCCGTCCCTGGAAGAGTACATAATCTTCCTCGGCATCCGGAGAAACTGCTTCCTAAATACAACCCCAAAACTTTGGGATTAATTGAAGACCATATCAAGAAGTTCATACTCGTGATCAAACTTATGAATGTTTAACATGAATACCTAGTCTATAGACTCTTCCCCTACATGTTTGAAAATTCATCTTCCACGTGGTATTTCAATTTTCCAGTAGGATCGATAACCAGCTGGACAAAGTTCCAGAAATATTTTCTAGATAAATTTGCAGAGGAAACTACTACAGGAGCCCTGATGGACAATTTGTTCATAGCCACCATGAGTCCGAAAGAGATGGTCAAAGATTTCAATCAAATATTCATGACCATCTTAAACAAATTCCAGCCCACAACAAAACCAACTCAAGAGTTTCAAATCGAGGTTTATGCCAACGCGCTCCCGGATTCCATTTCTATGTTTGTAAAAAGAACCGCTAAGCAAACCCTGGCATAAAATTTTGAGGAGGCGAAGACAATAGAATTCCAGATGAAAGGATGTAAATAGGGCCAAGTCTCCTTAGTGAAAAAAGAAATCCATCCCCCTCCTAGGAGAGGACTCCTTTTGACTAGACCTCTGGGAAAACCAGTTGAATAGACTTTCGACAAAGGTAATGGTGATATAGAAGATATACAACGCATGTTTAAGAAATTATCAAGTGAAATCATAGACATGAAGAGAAATTCAAGGGAGGGAAACCAAGGCCAAAGGCCCTATAAGCCTTTCTTTAAAAAAAAAACCGCCTTTCAAAGCAATTGAACGTCCCCCCGCTAACTTAAATATCGATCTAGGGATTGTCGCGTCTGATTCTTTCTATACTTATCATCAGGAAAACCACTCCGAAAGAGACTTCCCTCAATGGGTACATGCCATGAATTTGATGGCCAATCAGTTTCTAGAGGAAGTCTCCCTGATCGAACAACCAAGCAGTTTGGTTATGAATATTGCTAACCAGGAAGAAGTTGACCCACCACGAGATACGACCATGATGATATGGGATCCCGACCTGATCATTCCTTCCAACGATTTGTTTGAGTCTTGGGACCAACCCATGGAAGTTTTGGTGATACAGACATGAAGTAAGGGCCAACCCAGCTCCAAATATACCGACATCGCACGAGCCTCACAAGGAAATTTAAATCCCGACCACCTGAAAACATATTTCTCTTTCGGTAAAAATCCTATAAGCATTCATACCCAGGAATTGCCCAAACTAGATTACAACGTGGTCGAAGATTTGAAGAAGCTAAAAGCCAATATTTCAGTTATGGATATATGCAGGATCCCTCAACAGAAATACTTTATGTTACATGCCTTGAACTCTGCGGAAAACACGACGATGGGAAATGGCCCAGAAAGAAGTTTGACTCACACAGGTCCGGTGGGAAAACCAACTATGAATACATGTTCGGGAGATAGAAAGGAAAAACCTTTTGTTCCCCCATTCCTCCTAACATTTGAAATCTTAAATAGGAACCTTCACAACTGTCTAGTAGATTCTGGAGCATCCTCCAATGTCATGCCCTTGTCTTTTTGCAAGAACTTGAATGTTGTTCCTCTCAAGACCAATAAACATGCCATACAACTGGATAGGACCCAGGTCAAGGTCATAGGAGAACTCAAAGACGTGATGATCATAATATCGATGCACCCTACATTTTTGCAAGTGATCGACATTATTGTATTAGATATACCAAAGGCATATGGGCTATTACTGAGTCGATATTGGTTTGAAAAGCTAAATGGTTATTTCAGTATGGACTATGCACACCTTTGGCTACCACTGAAGGGATACAAGAACATGATTAGAATCGACAGGGAAAGATATCTAAAACATACAGTCACTGATTTAGAAACCCCTAACAAGCCCTCGTCCACAAATATCCCCATACTGGGCAATTATTCTTGTGAATCCTACTTCGGAAATCCCCCCCACCCTCCTATCCGATGTTCCTCTTACCCAAAAATCTGAATTTATTTTCTAAGAGAAATCACCGATACCGACAAGAGACACCCTTTTTTTCCAAAACACGGTGCTAGAGCTTGCGAAACAAGAGTTCAGGGAGCAAGAAATTAATAAGGGAAACGAAAATAGTGATTCCCGTTCACAAATTTGGACCCTCTATTTTGATGGATCTAAATCTCAAGAAGGGTCTGGAGCAAGTTGCATCCTCATTGATCCTATTGGTAAACTTCATTTCTTGTTCTGTAGGCTAGAATTTGAATGTACCAACAACACTTCTGAATATGAAGCTCTAGTACAAGGATTAAGGAAATCCATAGATTTGGGTATCAAAGAATTGAAAGTTTTCGGGGACTTTGAAATTATTGGTGGACAAGTAAGAAATACTATACATTGAAATTCTCCTCATCTGAAGAACTATCAGTAGGAGGTGTATAGGTTAATAGAGCACTTTGAGGCTTTTAATATCACTGTAATCCCCAGAACAAAGAATATTCTTGTTGACTCCTTGGCCACAGCCGCTTCCAGGCTATCGCCTTTAGAAGATTATGAAGCCTCCCAATTCACTGTGGAATTGCTATACAAACCATCGATACCTAATAACATTTCCAATTGGAAAGTCTTCGAAGGAGATGAAAAAATCATAAACTTCTTAAATAACCAAGACAATTTCAAAAATATCAGTATTGATGATGAAGAATTTCAAGAGATGTCCACAGAAACCGATCCTCGGACGGGACGACCTATGGATAAATCAAAGGGTCACACGATCTTGAGAGGGATAGCTAATCTAGAAAATTGGTTTGATCTAAAAGAGTGATTTAAGGGACCCAAAAATGCAAAGATTGGTACCTCTTGTCCCTTGCATGAAACTAGAAATCTTAGAACCCCAGAGAGTCTAAAGAATGTGAATCTAGGAAAGACTATATCTAAGGAAGAGAGGAAATATTACCTCAAATTATTCAGACAATATCAGGATGTCTTCGGGTGGTCCTATAAGGATTTGAAAATGCATGATACCCACATCATTCAACACACCATCCCTTTAAAACCGGAAGTAAAACCTTTCCAACAGAAGCTCTGAAAGTATCACCCATCCCTGGAACCTCTTATGTATCAGGAATTAAAGAAGCTTTTAGATGCCAAGATCATTTTTCAGGTTAGGCATTCTACTTGGGTAGCGAACCTTGTTCCGGTGAGGAAAAAGTCAAGGGAAATCCGCCTATGCGTAGATTTTAGGAACCTCAACAGGGCTTCAGAAAAAGATAATTACCCAGTCCTGCCGATGGAACAACTCCTGCAGACCGTGTCTGTCTCGGATATATTCTCTCTACTAGATGGTTTCTTAGGTTATAACCAAGTCCTTGTTTCAGAGGAAGATCGTTTAAAAACGACTTTTCGAACCAAATGGGTAACCTTCTCTTATAAGTGCATGCCTTTCAGGTTAGTTAACGCAGGAGAAACCTTCCAAAGAGCCATAGACGTAGATTTCCAAGGAATAATCAATAAATGTGTGGTAGTGTATCTAGATGACGTAACAGTGTATTCAAAGAATAGAGAAGAGCACATCCAACACTTAACTCAGATTTTTGAGAGGTGTAGGAAATACAATATATCCTTAAACCCTAAGAAAACTATCTTCGGTGTCGAGGAAGGTAATTTGTTAGGTCACATTATATCTCAAGCAGGGATTCACATAGATCGAGAAAGGATTAAATCCATAGCTCAACTTCCCTTACCCCATAACAAGAAAGTTATGTAGTCCTTTTTCGGGCAAATCAATTTTGTGAGGAAGGTCACCCCCGACTTCGCAGAAATGATCAAACCCTTACAAAATATGATTCACAAAGATGTCGAATTTAAGTTGGATGATGAGCGAAAATATGCCTTCAACAATATCAAGGCTGCCGTTTCCCGGCCCCAGTGTTGCGAAGTCCCGATTTCAATAGAGACTTTTCCCTTTATACTTTAGCCTACTATCAATCGCTAGCTGCAGTCTTGACTCAAAAGGATGATGACAACAATGAATCCCCAATGTCATTTATGAGTACTAACCTTCAAGGAGCTAAGATCAATTATCCTGTTGTAGACAAACAAGCCTACGCGGTTTATAAGGAAGTAAAACATTTTAGGTATTACATCCTCAAGAATCACACTAAAGTAATTGTGCCACACTCTACGGTACGATCCTTGTTCACCCAACAGGAAATGGGGGAAAGAAGGGGGAACTGGATGGAGGTAGTCCAGGAATTTGATCTAGATATAAAACCTGCAAAACTAGTAAAAGGACAAGGTTTGTGCAAGCTTGCAGCCGAAGCCAAGGATCAAGTAAATGAAGATATATGTTATGAGAATAAAATGGCACTATGGTGTGGTGAATTAGCATACATCTCCCCAGGACAAGACTCTTGGTATAAATATTTAACTTATCTTCTACAACACGAAACTTGTCCTGAAAACCTCAACCCTAGAGAAAGGAGAGCCTTGAGATTAAAATCTGCACAATATCGTCTTATAAATTCGATGCTCTTCTAGATTAATTATGATGGGGTACTATTACGATGTCTCGAACAATAAGACACAGAAAAAATACTGAAAGAACTCCATGATGGCCCCACCAGGTGACATTTTGCAGGAAATACTATCGCTCATAAGATTCTAAGAGATGACTATTATTGGCCCACCTTGTTCAAAGACGCTCATACTTTCGCTATAAACTGTAAGACTTGTCAAATAAGCATTGGAAAGGAGAAAAAGGTAGTGGTCCCACTCCAACCTGTTACTGTCTCTCGGCCTTTCGAGCAGTGGGGGTTGGATATCATAGGAGAAATTACACCTAGCTCCTCAAAACTACACAAGTACATTCTTATTGCCACCGATTATTTCATGAAATGGGCAGAGGCCATCCCTCTGACTCATGTAAACGAGAAGGTAGTGATCCAATTCATAGAACAGAAGCTGATCACAAGGTTCAGTGTCCCTTCTGTTCTGGTCTTTGATAATGCAACTTACTTTTCTTCCACCCTATTGACAGAGTTTGCTCTGGACAAAGGAATCATAATCAAGTACTCTGAAAATTACTATCCCAAGGGAAATGGTGTGGCTGAATCAACCAATAAAAACCTGGTAAGGATATTAAAGAAGACAGTTACGAATAACCAAAGAAATTGGCATAATCTACTCTATAATTCTCTATGGGCTGATAGGGTCACACCCAAAGAATCTATAGGAAATTCCCCATACTTTTTGGTCTAGGGGAAACAAGCCATCCTAAAAAATGGACTCTATCTTTCGTCTCTTCAGTTGGCCCAAGATTCCAATGAAGAACCCTCATCGGCCATGAAACAACATATTAACACTCTGCTCATGCTGGAAGAAGAGAGAGAAAAGGCTAAGTCAAAATTCCTAGCTCACCAACAGATATTGAAAAGATGGTTCAATAAGCATAAGGCTAAAGAAAAGAATTTTGAAGTAGGAAACTTGGTCCTGAAGTGGGACAGAGAAAATGAACCTAAAGGGAAACATTCTAAGTTCTAGAGTCTGTGGCTTCGACCTTTCCAGGTAGCTGATAAAATCGGGGAAGACACTTATCGGTTACAGAGTCTGAGAGGGACACCTTTGTTGAGCACTCAACACACCCTAAAAGTCTATGTCCATTTTTTACTTTATGGGTAACACTTGGTCCTTTGCACTGTATGTTTTGCATTCGGTATGAAACTAATACATGTGCTTATTTTTCATATTTGATTCTTCTAAAGTTTGCTTGACCATACAACAAAGAACCATCTTAACCCTTAAAGGGTACTTAACAATTACTTAAGGAATCGACAAACTAAAGCTTTCCCCAACGCGCTTAGAAGTTCAAAATCGATAAAGGTTAAAGGTGACGAAAATCATTTGAGAAGTTTAAAACAATTGAGCACCGATCTTCATCAGCGTCGAAAGACAAAGGTCTTTCCTTTTTTTCGATCAAAATTTGACAGGAGTATCGCCGAAGACCAATCCGTTCCGCTTCAGAAGAAAAATGAAAAATTAAACGTCGTGCAAGGAGAGGAGAGGTATCGCCAACCGCCGACACCGACGTGATTTTGGCGTCGGGGAGTTACAGAATAAAGTACACATTAATTTTACATTTTAAAATTTCGATCCCCAACGCCACCCAAGTATAGGCAGTCGCAATATCTTTTTCGTTTAGTGCTTTCGATGTGAGTAGAGTTCCTAAGTATAATCCTTACCAACCTTGCGAATGATAAATGTTATGTTCAAATACATTAAAAACCCAGGGTTAATAACGCCACGTTAGCATCAATCGATATCAGAAGTTTTAAAGGGAACATATCAAAAAATTTACAATGCAATAATAATAATTATAAAATCCCATAATTTGATTGAAAAACTCAGATAAAGAACACAGTTAATTTACATCCAAAAGGGAACGGGATACATTCAATACGCTTCGAACTTTCGTTTAATTAAAAAAAAATCCCGCTAAACTTGGGCCACATTCAAATAGATACCATCGGAATCTTTACTGACCAACCCGGTCACAGTGAGAATATAAGTCCCTTATAACAAAAGAGAAGAAATGTTAAGCATCACTTCGGGGAAAGCAAGGCAAGGGCTCACCCACTATGCATATCCTATGCGCGCATCCTCTCCCAGACTACTTCTTGCACCCTGTAACGCTTCCTTTTCCTCTTTCACTGATATCCTCTGTGCCACACGCAACTGCACAATTGTGTCTTGATCTTCTCGAAGCTGCCTCTGGAACAAACCGTGCTTCCTCCACAACCCTGCGACATCGATGCCTCCTGGTTCTTCACCGCCAACTGGCGCCACAACTCTCTATTTTCTTGGTAGAGTTCAGCTATGGCAATTTGGGCCTCCTCTAACTACTGGATGGAACTCTTGATGGAAGAAACCATTTCTTTCACCCTCCCTTTTCATCCTCCACTTCCTTTATTGGTATTCACCACAGGCCCGGACTAGTTAGTAAGCGTTATAGACCTCTCAGCGGTGGGATGTACACTTAGCTCAGCTAGGGGCCAGTCTTCCTCTATTTTTCCCATATCTTTCCTAGGCCTCCCCCTTCTCCATGGTGTCCTCTCCTATGGGGGTGCAACCCCAAGCATACCTCTTTCAGGCATACTTTTCTCCACCCCAACTTCCACTAGAGGCGTCGACACCCTCTCTGAACAAAATCTTGTACCTTTTGTCGAGGCTTCAAGGACACTCAAATCCAATAAGAAAGAATCCCAGGCATGTTGGGGCTCAGAACTGGCACTCCGACTGCCTCGCAAACCCCGTCCCTTGTTTGAAGGGGATCCCATAGTTAAACAACGTAGTGGATTGGGCGTCTACAGATGATAAAGGACCACTACACCGAGTTGCATATGAATAAACCCACAAGACCAAAACTACATAAGTAAACTCGACTTATATGTGGAATTCCCCATAGAACTCCTAGAATTTATAGCGAAACAAAGGAGCAAACTAGAGCATGCCAAAATAACACTCACGCCTCGTGCCAAGATGTCTTGTAGACTTAACGTATCACAGTTTCTCGTCAGATGTAATCCAGAATGCATAAAACGCCGCTGATCGGAGTTACAGGGGATGTGCAGTACGATCATTCCAATCTCGCTAAACTCCCTAGCTTCCATTATTGACAAATGATGGTTGACACACTTGGTGATACAGATTCTGGAGGCATTTAATGACTTCCTTGCTATGATATCCGACCTTCTGGGAGCATACACACGCATGCTCAACTCTGACGTCTTTTCCTAGCCCCAAAGGTCAAGCGACTACTATGACGGTTCCAACGCTCATATCCTCCATACTTGTTTTGCCATGCTATGTCGCGCTGATGTGACTCGTTTAAACTCAAGAGGAGAGGCGACGTAAATAAAAGACATCATAGGTCATACAAAGGAGCAACTGGGATCACGTAAGTATTAAAAAATCAAGACTAACGAGCTCCACAGGTATGTACTAGTCCATTATGTTTGTTGGTACCTTATATCATATTTTCTTGATCACTAAACTATCTCAACCCCGATTGCAGGAAATATTCCCCGATTACTGAACAAATCTTGCTCCGTGATCTTGCCGATGAACCCAAAAGAAACAATTCGCAGAACATCTGATCAGAGCCTGAACCATGCTATAGTAGCTGAACTCCAGTTTAGTAAAGTACCAAGAACATGCAGTGGACATCAGGGGAATATATGCAGCCCCGATGGAACAACACAGATTTCCATGGGCCCAAACTTGTGAAGAATTGTTTGTCAGCTGGACTAAATACGAGAGAAGTCACCCTTTCCAAGAAGTATCTCAGCACGACTGTTGAAGAAGATGTTAAAAGGTAATGCCACATGGCGATTTTTGTTTTGTTTAAACTGAACTTATCCGTTAGTTTCAGTTAAAACTTTATGTTATAATTAAAGNTGGTTGTTGTAAGAACTCTTTCTTTTTGGTTGTTAAGAATTATTTTGAGACTGCTATGAATTGATAAGTCCTTCTGGACCAAAGACAAGCTATTTTTCATCAGATGCATGTGATTGGACTTGGAAAAGAACTACTTCCTATCCTGTTTCATTAATGATGCAGTAATGAGTAAGAGAAATTAATTATGTTGTCAAGTTATCTGGTGCAATCTCTTATTGTTCTTTGCTTTAATGATGAAGATAAATCGTTGTGTGATTATGTGATGCATGGTTATGGTAGATGAATTATTTTGCTTTCCATTATCTTACTACATATGTTCTTTCTTTCTGAGAGTTAGTTTCTCATACAGTAATTGGATGCTCACATGGTTAATGTATAGGTACTAGGCCTGCGGTATAGAGTAATTGTCTGCATGTTGAGCAGTGGGTTATCCCAATATTAACCTCTTCCCCAGTAGTTATAACTTAATCCTTTTGTTTGTCAAGTTGGTTTATACTGGCTTGCATCTCTCATATCAACTACACCCAAGAGAAAATATAGAAGAAAACAATCCTAACTAAAGGAAGAGCCTTCACAAGAAAACACAAATCCCATCGATAAATTAGCGGGATTGCAAGATCTAGAGAACCATTCCATTTTAAATGTTGCAGAGTCTAATTGGGCCTCGGTGGCAGGTTTGGTTCCTACTGTTGATTCAATGGATTTAGGACCCATCAACACAATGTACCAATAACTGGTATATTCATCATTGATACTTCTTGTTGAGGCACTCTTGTATTTCTTGGCACATGGCTAAAGGTTTTTATGG
>JASDQU010014722.1:43141-55117 GCA_032191745.1 Picea mariana | reverse complement strand
TGTTCAGGTTCCTGAAATCAACACAGAGCCTGATTTCTCCACTTTTCTTCCTCATGAGAAACTAGGTTATTTTGGAGAGGGGTTTGAATCCTCTGATCATTTCCGTATTTTCTCCTTTGTTCCCTTGGCAAAGCCCGTGGCACATTGTTACTAGGCATCTTGAAGCCTCTGTTATCAGCATTTTGGGGATTTTTGTACATGGGCTTCCCTTCTAACTCCCACCTTTCCATTCTAGCTGAAAGCGATTTTAGCACCTTAGTTAACTCATCCGTCTAAAGGGGGAGGCGAGAGGAATTGGATGGGGAGGCTTCAGGTCTCCTCCTGGATATGTCTCTATCAACCTTATTCCTGAGTCGGTCAACAACCAATATGTTAGATTCTACTTCCACAGCTACATCCTGCATGTGAGCCAGAGTAGTTGCTCTCCTTTCCCTCAACAGGAGGCAGAAATCAGGATCAAAAGCGCTAGCATAAGTGATTTTAACAGAGGCTTATGAGGGATTTATCTTAGTGGGGATCTTATTGTACATTTTATTGAATCTCTTGGAGAAGTTAGACATAGACTCTCCTTCCTTTCTCTTCAAAGACCCAAACTCTGTCATGTAATACATGAAGTCTTTTTTGTCTCCCCACTGTCTCAAAAAGGCATTAACCAAAGCCTCAATCCCATCGATAGATCCAGGAGGCAGGGCCCTAAACCACTTTCTAGCCTCGCCTTCAAGGATATGGACGAAAATCCTCATCCATACGTCTGCATGCATGATAACATGATCATCTGTAAAACTGTAAAAGGATTCAAGGTGTTCTTGTGCAACTATGTCCCCTTCATCTGTAAACTTGGCAGTTGCTTAAGGTAGCCATCTGCTAGAAGGGCATTGAGAGGCTGAGGTAATAAAAGGGGAGCATACCTAAAAGCTATTATAGCCTCCATTCTGGTCATGGGGGAATTTTCTCCTGCCATAGGAATATTAGGTGGAGGAGAACTCGGAGGAGAAGGAGCTCGAACAGGGGATATTGGAAATGAGCTTCCAGGTGGAAGGGGAACAATGGGGGATTCAGAGAGAAGGCTAAGCATCTTGAGTCAGCAAATGCTTCTCTCTGTGCAGTAGCAACAACAGTAATAAGAGGAGGGGTGGTAAAGCTAGGAGTGGGGAAATATTTTGTGGTCCTGGGTCTACGCCAAGGTACAACTTTAAGGGAGAGGGGAGTGACAAGGAGTTCTCCCTCCAATCCTAGACCAGGAGGGGAAAACTCAGCAGGAACACTTCTGAAATTCAGGAAATGGGAAACCTCAGAAAAAGGTCTACTAGGAAGCTGAGAAGAAGAAAATGGAGTTTCTACAGAAGGAGATGGCAAATTACCTGGTTTAGCGGCAGAAGTTTCTCCTTCAGGGGCCTTTCCTTTTCTGATAATCACCTCTGGATCAGCTTTAGGTGTATCTAGAGGAAGTTGTGGATGGGACCGCGTGTGTCTACCTCTGGAAGCCACAACTAAAACAGTAGGTTCTCCATAGTAGAGTCGTCACAATGGAGTCGCTAGGTGAAAAGTATAAATCTCGTAGGGCTCTGATGCCTGATGCGCCTTCAGAATCATAGGATCGATGTCGTTTGATTCCAGGGAAAATTTCAACTTCATCCCTAGCAACGGTGCCAGAAATTTTGGCGTCAGAAGTCACTCCTGGATTGCAGCAGGAGTAAGCCTGATGCCCATTAATTTATGTCACTATTTGTTGATAAAGGGTGATGAATGGAAGTAAACTCAGAAAAATATCATTCTAACTCATAAACTAGGCCAGGCATGCACAAGCAGATGAGGTCTTGGTTTAACTTCAGACAGTAAGTTGTAATAAGGGTGAGTAGGAGGAAGACTTTTGTGAGGAAATGCGAAGGCCTGCTGTAGGCATCGAGCTTCTAACAGTCTGTAGAAGAAAACTTTGAACACAAGAACCTCTTATATTCAAGAGCAGAAACACTAAAAGAACATAATAGCACTATAATAAATCCTTTATCATAACACAGTCACAACAATTCATGTGAATCAATCAATCATGATCCCTTTTAGTATGAGATTGAAACCAGATGAAAAAGAGAGCTTCCTTACATTTAACAAGAAAAGTTCATATGCAGAAACATAGCCAAGAAAACTAGTGCTTCATTAAAGCATTACAGTCGGGAGCTCACTCTACCATCCATCCTGACACAAATACAAAAACTGAGTATATATACTCAGAGAAATTCTCCACCTTGGAAGCAGGAAGGTAGCTGAGACATTAAAGTCCAAATTTGCGTGTGCAGGCTCCTCTGGTTAGACGAGGACATTAGATTGGCATGGCTTCTTTAGGAAAACCTGCACACAGAATGATCTTGGGCAGACTGCCTGCCAAAACCTCCATGCCTTACATTTAAGGAGTGAGGCGAGGTTTCAACCACCTCCTCCTACCTTTATTTACCTCTAGCAGGGATCAAGATTGAGGCTGAGTTGAATTGGCACCTGGAGAACACGACGGCGCCTCCTGTAGCTAAACCCAACGCTTTGTCCCTTTATGCATCTCCTTCTATCACCCCAAGTGACCACGGGTCGTGTCCCTATGCCTATCTTCAAAAGCGCTTTTCGCATTTCTCATTTCAGTGATTCCAGATGCAGTGGAGGAGCGACCCCCTATCTTTCAAAGTCCCGGTAGCCGAAATGCTGAAATGGATAATCATTTCGCGTTTCGGCGATTCCAGATGCAGTGGAAGAGTGACCCCCTATCTTTCAAAGTCCTGGTAACCGAAATAGTGACTGGGCTTGATCGTGCACCACACATCCTTTGGTTGGATGGCTAAGATGATTTTAGCGTTTTGGGACCCGCCTTGCCACACGATAAACACTAGCACCCTTTCCCCAGCCCTGTTTCCTTTGTGACCGGGCGCCAAGACCGTGCGCCCAACTCCTAGGGGATTTTACATTTCTTGTTTCAGTGATTCCAAATGTAGTGGAGGAGTGACCCCCTATCTTTCAAAGTCCCGGTAGCCGAAATGCCAAAACGGCTAATCATTTCGTGTTTCGGCGATTCCAGATGCAGTGGAGGAGAATCCCCCTGTCTTTCAAAGTCCTGGTAACCAAAATGCCAAAATGACTAATCCGCAATCAATCGTCGGATTTGATTTAATATGGATAGTCATGATGAACCTTAATGTATTTTGGGGATTCTCCCACCAAGAGTTCTCGTTCCTTTTCTCTCAACCCTTGTATTTCAAAGTCTTGGTAGCCGAAATGGTGACCGGACTTAATCAGGCACCATGTGTCCCAACTGGATCGGACGACCACGATCATTTCGTAACTTTGGCCCTAAGGGATGAGACCATGTGATAAACCTCATGAAACTCTGTGGCTCCAGCTTACTCGATGACCGTTGACTTGCTCCATCGATGGATCTTCACCGCTGAAAAGAAAAAATGCCCGCCTGCTTGATTTTTAACCCGAAAATAGAGATTTTATGCATACTGCGCTTGGGTGCTCATGGCTGCGACCTTGGATAACTTCATTTGATGGGTCTTAAGCCCCATTTCATTTATTTTTCATCAAGGACCCAAATCCAGAGAGAAGCTTCCCCCTTGCAAGAATATGTGCTAACAATATGTCTGCAGGATTTTGGCTAGTATGTATCCTTTCCAACTTCAAATGTCCATCTTCCAAGATGGATAGTATGAAATGGTACATGAGTTGTATATTTTTAGTATTAGAATGGAAGGTTGAGTTCTTTGCAATATGAATGACACTATGGCTGTCACAATACAACTTGTTATGCTCCTGTTGCTTTCCCAATTTCTCTATAAACCTTTGTAACCAAATATTCTCTTTACTAGATTTTGTAGCAACAACATACTTTGCTTCCATTATTGAAAGTGAAACAACCTTTTTCAGTTTTGAAATCCAACTTATTGTTGTTCCTCCTACAGTAAAAACAAACCCTGTGGTTCTCCTCCTACTATATTTATCACCTGCCATATATGAATAAACATATCCCTGTAGAAAAGTTTCTGAACCTCCAAAACATAATGCATGAGTAAGAGTACCTCTCAAATACCTAAGAATCCATTTTACTTCCCCCCATTGTTCTTTACCTGGATTTTTCATATGCCTACTCACAAATCCCACTGCATGTGCAATATTTGGTCTTGTGCACACCATTGCATAAATCAAACTTCCAATTGTTTATGAATAAGGGACCTTGGACATGTATTCTATATGCTCTCGTGTCTTGGGAAACATTTTCTTGGTTAATTTGAAATGGATGGCAAAAGGCGTACTAACTAGTTTTTCATTTTGCATTCTAAACCTCTCTAACACCTTCCCTATGTACCCATGATGAGACAATGTTAGTTTGTGATTTTTCCTGTCTCTTTTTATTCTTATACCAAGGAGTTTATTTGCAACACCCAAATCCTTTATCTCAAATGAATTAGATAATTTCATTTTTAGAACATTTATATCTTGCATGTTAGACACTGCAACAAGCATTTCATCTACATACAATAGCAAGATAATATAGCTTCCGTTTTCTAGCCTCTTAAAATAAACACAGTGATCAAAATGACATTTACTTTAACCTTGTTTTTTCATAAACCTGTCAAACTTCAAATACCACTTCCTTGGAGCTTGATTTAGGCCATACAAGCTCTTCTTCAACCTACATACCAAATTATCATTTCTTTTGACCTCATACCCCTGTGGTTGTTGCATATAAATGTCTTCCTCCAAATCTCCATGGAGAAAAGATGTGTTTTCATCAAATTGTTCAAGATGCAAATCTTCTACTTCCACAAGACTTCAAATAGTCCTAATTGAAGTCATTTTAACAACAGAAGAAAATATTTCATTAAAATATATACATATCTTATGTGAAAACCCCTTTATAACAAGTCTATCCTTGTACCACTTTTTTCCTCCATCTTCTTCTTTCAACCTGTAAACCCATTTATTCTGCAATGCTATTTTTCTTGCAAGCAACTAAACCAAGTCGCAAGTTTGGTTATTGACAAAGAAATCCATTTCCTCTTTCATGCCTTTCTCCCACTTCTTTTTAGTGTCTACCTGCATTGCCTCTTCATAACTTTCTGGTTCACCACAACAAGTCAACAATAAATAATACAATGAAGGAGAGTATCATTCATGGGGTCTACTAACCTCATAGATCTTCTAACAACACTTGCAGGAGTTTGGGGTTCCTTCTGCTCCTTTTTTTTTACATTTTGATTTTTTAGTACCTTTGGAGTTTCATTTTCTTTGATTTCATCAAGCACCATGTATTATGTGTTTTCCTTTCCCTATTTCTTTCCCTGCAACTGATATTTGTACATGACCTTTTCATTGAATACCACATCTCTACTCCCAATGATTTTATGATTTTCATAATCCCATAAGTGATAACCAAAATCATTAAAAATGTATCCAATAAAGGTACACTTCTTGGATTTTTCCTCAAGATGTGTTATATTTCCTTTATCAATATGAACAAATGCTTCACAACCGAAAGTCTTCAGAAATTAGTTTACCTTTTTACCTATMCATGCATCCTCTAGAATGCCACCATCTAAGGATATTGAAGGCCCTATGTTTATTAATTAAACATCAGCATCTACAACATCTCCCCTAACGATAAGGGAAACCCAACATGCAATCTCACACTCCTWGMACGTTCCATGATTATCTTGTTCATCCTTTCTGACACACCATTTTCTTGCGGTGTTCCTGTAACTTTCTTCKCTCTATGAATCCCATGGTATGAACAGTGATAATCAAACTCCTTGTTGTAGTATTCACCTCCATTTTCRRATCTGAGACACTTCAACATTTTTCCTGTCTCATTCTCAACCAAAGCTTTCCATTTCTTAAAAGTGTCAARAAAATAAGATTTTTGTCAAATGAAATAAACCCAAGTTTTTCTAGTTTCATCATCAACAAAAGTAACATAATAAYGAGAGCCACAAAGAGAWGATACATGAGTTGGTTCCCATACATCTATATGCACAAGCTCTAACTTTTCACTCTTCTTTTCSTTTCAGACTCTAAGAAATATGACTCTCTTTTGTTTTCCATAAACACARTGCTCRCAAAAATCCAAATMAATTTGTTTAAGATATGGGAACAAATTCCTTTTGTKAAGTATCTGCATCCCCTTCTCACTCATGTGTCCAAGCCTATGATGCCACAATGTTGTATCTACTCCTGTAGAAGCTAAAGAGATAGAAGAGTTGGAAATACCAGTAAATAAATACAATGTACCCACCTTCTCTCTTTTTCCATTACCAATGATCCTTTAGCGACCTTCCACGCCTTATCTGTAAATGTATATATACAACCTTCACTTTCCAACTATCCGGTTGAAATTATATTTCTTCTCAGATCTACTATATGTATCACCTATTTCAGTAACCATTGGTTTCCATTCTTTTTCTTTATTTTTACCTTACACATTCCAACAATTTGACATGGTTCATCACCCCCCAAACAAACCTGTCCAAAATCACCTTGAACATAATCTTGGAAATATTTCCTATGGGGTGTTGCATGAACTGAAGCCCCTGAATATACTACCCAAGATTCATTAATATTATCTAAAGAAATAATCAAAGCATCTTGTAACACATCACTTGTTATGTTTGCTTCCTAATTTTTCTCCTATTGTCCATATCTTTGTTTCTTTGGAGCTCTACAGTCTTTCTTCATATGTCTTTTCTTCTCACAATTCCAACACTCTGTCTTTTCTAGTTTCTATTTGGATCTACCCTTCCTAGAATTCCTGTGGTTCCCTGATCTCTTTCCTCTATCCTTTTGTCTTCCCCTGTTCTCCACATTCAATGCATTACCTGATGTCTCATTTGTGCTATTTCGTCACATTCCTCGCTAAGGATAAAAACAAAAATATCATCAAAATTCAGAGTGTTTGAACCAAAGATAGAGTTACTTACAACCATGACCAAGTCATTCTAGCTTTCTGGAAATGAGCACACGATTAGAATATCCCTAACATCTTCATCAAATTTCATTCCTACATAACTTAGTTGATTAGTAACCATATTGAATTCATTTAAATGGTCAACAAGAAACCCACATTCTGACATCTTCATATTAAATAATCACTTCATTAGAAATACCTTGTTGGAAGCCGATGGTTTTTCATATAGTTTAGCCAATGCCTCCATCAGATCCTTCAATGTCTTTTCTTTCGAAATATTGAAAGCCATCGATGCTACGAGGCACAGTCGTATCATTCCTAGTGCCTTTCTGTCAAGAAACTCCCATTATTCATCCTTCATACTCACCGATTGTTTTTCTTTTCCACCCAACGGTAGGAAAAGATCCTTATGAAATAAATAATCTTCCATAACTAGTAGTTTTGGTCGTTAAATTTCTTGACCCTAAAATTTCCATCTTCTTCCATTTCTCCCACTCGAAACAGGGATCCTCTTTTCTGCAAGACCTTTCTCTCCTGTACCAATGATTAGAAAAATAGGATCACAGAGTAATAAAATAAAATAGATGCAGAAATAAAACACAAAATATTTACAATACAATAGAGACACAAATATACGTGGTTCACCTAGTGTGGGCTATGTCCACCAGAGAAATTTCCAGTCCTTCCTTTATTATTATCCAACAAAATGAAAGGATACAACCTATGACACACTCATTGTAACTTCCTCTTCTTTCTCTCATAGTCTCCTCTCTCAGAATACAATATTCACTCATTCACATCCACAATACAATTCCCCATAAAAGAGGGTTACCTTCTAGGGAAAAAAAATCTAAATCAACTTCTATTGTCAGATCCACGACCTTATAATGAACGGTCCAAATTGACTACGAAATTACAATATTTTACCCCCTTGGCTCCCTATGTGGGGGGGAAATTCCCCCACACCCCCTGTCAAGAAATGGGGTCCAAACGCGGCTGAAACAAGACCTATGAATGAAGAATATAATCAGACTCCACAACCAACAAATACAACATAATTCACCATGCACCTTGCTTAGGGCTAAGACGTATCAAATACATAGAAATATATTCAAATTATCACAAGATTACAAGAGCCTCAGAGTGAGATCGACACTGGTAGCTAAGCTAACTCAAAAATCTCTGACTCATTAACCAATGAACCAGTTGTCTATCTTGATTTAAGCTTAGAGATACTTTTTATATCTTCCACTATTGGGGAGCCTTGGCTCTTTCTTCTCTGCTCCACTCGCTTGTATGATCCAGCTACCTTTCATGATTTTGGTGCATTCTAGTGCTCCACATAGACTCTCTACATCAGGGGAAATATTAACTACCTAGCCAGATCATTTTATGGTTGCCCAACATCTTCATATGCTGCTGGCAATAATCATTCAAGGATATTTCCCAGTGATTCATTTCTTGATTTCGACGGGCATTTTCTTGGTTTCTGATGCAATTGACAAAAATCGAACCGAAACACACTTGGTAGTCTTTATACTTGGTGTGCTACTAAAAAAGCCTGGTCTGATGTACACTCTATGGAATTCCTAGCGCATTTCCTTTGGTGCATGCAAAACTATGGGATGAATGCACACAACTTTGTTTGTGCACGCACACAAAACTGAAACCAAAAATTCAGGTGCCAACACTTGACACCTTTCTTCCTTTTATTCCTCTTTCCTTTCATCTTGTCATTCCAAGATTTTTGGAATATTGGTATCCCTCTTCTCTACTCATAGAGATTATTTTCTCTTCTCATGGTCTCCTCCAAAGTCTCTGTGTTATCATATTGTATCTTGTCACTGTAAAAGGAAGATAACCCACTCAGGAATGTTTTGATTTTGACTTTCTCATCCTTTATGAAGCCAACATACTTCAACAAATCAAAGAACCTCTTCTCATATTCACCTATTGTTATGTTTCTCAACTTGAGTTAAGAGAACTCTTTCATCTTCCTCTCATAGTAATGCTTACACAAATATTTCTCTTGGAAATATCCTTTGAACTACCTCCATGATACCTTACTCTCATCAAGGTGTTTTTATTTCTTAAGCTAGTCCCACCACATGGTTTCCTTTCCTTTCAAGTGGTAGGTTGCAATTATTTTTTCTACCCTAGAGGGATAATCATGCAGTTGGAAATATTTTTTATTTCCAACATTCAAGCCTTGACCTCTTCTCTCTTCATGTTCTCACCATTGAAGGTTAATGGCTTGATTTTCCCGAGTTCACCTTGCAATATTTATACCTTAAGACTTCTCCTCTACCTCTTTATAGGAGACAAACTTGGGCTACTCCCTGGCCCCGAACTTGCACAAGGTCTCCTGGTGGATTTCCATGGGGAATAAAGGTTCCTACTTATACTATTTTACTGCTTGTCATTCCCATGCTCATCCCTTCTACTATGGGATATGTATGTTGTCACTTGTCTAGAAATAGATGCTTACTTTGTGCTAGAGTCTTTATTGGCTTGTCGTTGCATCCTATTCAATATTTGTAGTATCTCTTCTTGAGTTTTCATAATCTTTTCATTATCATCCCTATATCTCTTCACTTCTTTCTGGAGGATTCTCATAGTTGCAGGCTCTTTCCTGTCTCTTCTTCCATTATAATATGTCTCATCATTTCCCATGCTAACATGTAGACCTCTAAACTCTCCCTCATGGCTGTAGGACCCTTAGGCATCCTCCATGACTTTGGTTCTCATACAAGAACCCAATTTCCTTCATGTACCTCTAATTTCTGCAAGAAAAAATGCATTCAAATAAAATTTTGTTAAGAAAAAATATATACATACAAAATTTTGGAAAAGAATGCATAAATTTTTCTTCTCTTTAATTCTACCATTCATCTTCTTTTGCATTGAGTGTAGCTTAAACTGCCTAGATCAATTTTCTGGTTTGATATATGGATTTTCCTCTCCGAAATATTTCCAACAACTACTTTCTTTCTCAATTCTAAGCCTTGAGAAAAAATTTATAGTCATATGAATATGAATAGTTTATACCTTTTGCACACTTTTCATTCTGGTGCAATTAATCTTAGACACCCACTTCTATCACTTGTCGAAGTAAATATATCAGGAACTAGGGAGAATTTTGTATGAGACATAGGTAATAATGATGACAAGGATTCATAAAATATCTCATATTGTCAATCTGATGCTCTAATAAAAAACTGTAGCAATATGGAAATGACAACTTTGTCATTTTTCATCCATTTTTCCCGACTCAAAATTTTTAGCCAAACTAGTTATCTCCCAAACTTTTCACTTTTGGAAAAACTTCACTAAACCAAAGTTGTTTGGATTGATGAGTATACAAAATTTTGACTAAATAAATGTTTCCATATTTTCCATCTGGGGACCCTTTTCCTCCTCTGCAAATCCCAAAAATCCCCAAAAAGTGGCCCGAAATAGTGGATTTTTCCTTGTTTTAGCATCCCTATTGAAAACCCCTCATAATCCATCCAATTCCTTCACACAATATTTTCATGAATGTTTTTATGACACTCTGTACAATTTTCAACGTTAAATGTGCTTCTGCAACTAAGGTTGACCATGATCTTTAAAAACATGTAATTTGTATTTTCTAGAGAATTATAGCATAATTGGATAGTGGCCCTCTCTGGAACTTATGTATCCCTTATTAATGCAAATAAAACCCATAATTTTCATCTTATTCTAAATCTAATCCAGTTATTTCCAAAATATGTTTTCGGCTCCAGACTTGTTTTTTTTTTTAGCCTTAGGACAATTTTGCCTATGTGGTATCCTTCTTCTCTTCTTCCATTTTGAAGCCTGCAAACACATCAATTATTTATTATGCTCCAACATTCAGCATGCACTAGATCCACAATGTGCAACACCAATATTTAGTGCACACCTTGCACACCAATATTCAATGCACACAGCTTCAACACCACACCAATATTCTATGCGCGCAACTTTTACATCGTGCACCACTATTCAGCGCACATATTTTTATGTCGCGCACCAATATCTAATGCGTGTAAATTTTTATACCGTGCACCAATATCCAATGTTTGCAACTTCTTATACTTCTCACCAATATTCAATGCATGCAACATTTTGTATACCGTGCACCAATATTCAATTGGAAAAACTTGTATACTGCACACCAATGTTCATTGCACATAACTTTTTATGCCATGCACCAATGTTTAATGCATGCAAATTTTTATACCGTGCACCAAGATTTAGTGCATGCAACCTTTATGCCACGCACCAATATCCAATGCACACAATTTTTTATACTGCACACCAATATCTAGTGTGCACGACTTCTTATATCGTGCACCCATATTCAGTGCACACAATGTTTTATATATCGTGCACCAATATTCTACACATATCGCAAGATCAACACCCCATGATGCCAAAATTTAGTACACACACACCGTGCACCATTACTTTCCGCATGGAATTTTTTTCTTCACTTGGTTGATTTTCCATACTTCTAGCTTACAACCATCACGACCATCATGAAAATGCCTGACTCACTTGTCTAAGCCAATTCAGTCATTTGGAGGTTGAAATGACCCCTCCATAACAACCATTCTGAGTGCAATTCCAACTTGAATTTTCTTAGAAATTTAGGAAATTTACTTATATTTTATAGTTTTCCCAATATTCAACACAACTCAAATGCTCAGATGATAGAATTAGCAAATTCATGTTGATGTTTGGCCCATACTAGCCCAGTATCAAACCAAAAATCTCTGATACCATTCAGTAATGTCCCCCAGCTTAACCAAGGAACCTTACTTGTAGAAAATAAACATATTTGAAAAAAATTATGCTAACTAAATTATTGTAGCTTACCAGTTACGAATTATACACAAATACAACCATTGTAGATACCAATGATTTAAATGCAACTACAACATTATAGATAACATGAATGTCACCTCCTCACTTAGACAAACCATGCACACAACTAACTATCTGCTGCGCATGGAAATTATTCCCAGTGC
>JASDQU010014722.1:30517-42298 GCA_032191745.1 Picea mariana | reverse complement strand
AAGTATCTGCATCCCCTTCTCACTCATGTGTCCAAGCCTATGATGCCACAATGTTGTATCTACTCCTGTAGAAGCTAAAGAGATAGAAGAGTTGGAAATACCAGTAAATAAATACAATGTACCCACCTTCTCTCTTTTTCCATTACCAATGATCCTTTAGCGACCTTCCACGCCTTATCTGTAAATGTATATATACAACCTTCACTTTCCAACTATCCGGTTGAAATTATATTTCTTCTCAGATCTACTATATGTATCACCTATTTCAGTAACCATTGGTTTCCATTCTTTTTCTTTATTTTTACCTTACACATTCCAACAATTTGACATGGTTCATCACCCCCCAAACAAACCTGTCCAAAATCACCTTGAACATAATCTTGGAAATATTTCCTATGGGGTGTTGCATGAACTGAAGCCCCTGAATATACTACCCAAGATTCATTAATATTATCTAAAGAAATAATCAAAGCATCTTGTAACACATCACTTGTTATGTTTGCTTCCTAATTTTTCTCCTATTGTCCATATCTTTGTTTCTTTGGAGCTCTACAGTCTTTCTTCATATGTCTTTTCTTCTCACAATTCCAACACTCTGTCTTTTCTAGTTTCTATTTGGATCTACCCTTCCTAGAATTCCTGTGGTTCCCTGATCTCTTTCCTCTATCCTTTTGTCTTCCCCTGTTCTCCACATTCAATGCATTACCTGATGTCTCATTTGTGCTATTTCGTCACATTCCTCGCTAAGGATAAAAACAAAAATATCATCAAAATTCAGAGTGTTTGAACCAAAGATAGAGTTACTTACAACCATGACCAAGTCATTCTAGCTTTCTGGAAATGAGCACACGATTAGAATATCCCTAACATCTTCATCAAATTTCATTCCTACATAACTTAGTTGATTAGTAACCATATTGAATTCATTTAAATGGTCAACAAGAAACCCACATTCTGACATCTTCATATTAAATAATCACTTCATTAGAAATACCTTGTTGGAAGCCGATGGTTTTTCATATAGTTTAGCCAATGCCTCCATCAGATCCTTCAATGTCTTTTCTTTCGAAATATTGAAAGCCATCGATGCTACGAGGCACAGTCGTATCATTCCTAGTGCCTTTCTGTCAAGAAACTCCCATTATTCATCCTTCATACTCACCGATTGTTTTTCTTTTCCACCCAACGGTAGGAAAAGATCCTTATGAAATAAATAATCTTCCATAACTAGTAGTTTTGGTCGTTAAATTTCTTGACCCTAAAATTTCCATCTTCTTCCATTTCTCCCACTCGAAACAGGGATCCTCTTTTCTGCAAGACCTTTCTCTCCTGTACCAATGATTAGAAAAATAGGATCACAGAGTAATAAAATAAAATAGATGCAGAAATAAAACACAAAATATTTACAATACAATAGAGACACAAATATACGTGGTTCACCTAGTGTGGGCTATGTCCACCAGAGAAATTTCCAGTCCTTCCTTTATTATTATCCAACAAAATGAAAGGATACAACCTATGACACACTCATTGTAACTTCCTCTTCTTTCTCTCATAGTCTCCTCTCTCAGAATACAATATTCACTCATTCACATCCACAATACAATTCCCCATAAAAGAGGGTTACCTTCTAGGGAAAAAAAATCTAAATCAACTTCTATTGTCAGATCCACGACCTTATAATGAACGGTCCAAATTGACTACGAAATTACAATATTTTACCCCCTTGGCTCCCTATGTGGGGGGGAAATTCCCCCACACCCCCTGTCAAGAAATGGGGTCCAAACGCGGCTGAAACAAGACCTATGAATGAAGAATATAATCAGACTCCACAACCAACAAATACAACATAATTCACCATGCACCTTGCTTAGGGCTAAGACGTATCAAATACATAGAAATATATTCAAATTATCACAAGATTACAAGAGCCTCAGAGTGAGATCGACACTGGTAGCTAAGCTAACTCAAAAATCTCTGACTCATTAACCAATGAACCAGTTGTCTATCTTGATTTAAGCTTAGAGATACTTTTTATATCTTCCACTATTGGGGAGCCTTGGCTCTTTCTTCTCTGCTCCACTCGCTTGTATGATCCAGCTACCTTTCATGATTTTGGTGCATTCTAGTGCTCCACATAGACTCTCTACATCAGGGGAAATATTAACTACCTAGCCAGATCATTTTATGGTTGCCCAACATCTTCATATGCTGCTGGCAATAATCATTCAAGGATATTTCCCAGTGATTCATTTCTTGATTTCGACGGGCATTTTCTTGGTTTCTGATGCAATTGACAAAAATCGAACCGAAACACACTTGGTAGTCTTTATACTTGGTGTGCTACTAAAAAAGCCTGGTCTGATGTACACTCTATGGAATTCCTAGCGCATTTCCTTTGGTGCATGCAAAACTATGGGATGAATGCACACAACTTTGTTTGTGCACGCACACAAAACTGAAACCAAAAATTCAGGTGCCAACACTTGACACCTTTCTTCCTTTTATTCCTCTTTCCTTTCATCTTGTCATTCCAAGATTTTTGGAATATTGGTATCCCTCTTCTCTACTCATAGAGATTATTTTCTCTTCTCATGGTCTCCTCCAAAGTCTCTGTGTTATCATATTGTATCTTGTCACTGTAAAAGGAAGATAACCCACTCAGGAATGTTTTGATTTTGACTTTCTCATCCTTTATGAAGCCAACATACTTCAACAAATCAAAGAACCTCTTCTCATATTCACCTATTGTTATGTTTCTCAACTTGAGTTAAGAGAACTCTTTCATCTTCCTCTCATAGTAATGCTTACACAAATATTTCTCTTGGAAATATCCTTTGAACTACCTCCATGATACCTTCCTCTCATCAAGGTGTTTTTATTTCTTAAGCTAGTCCCACCACATGGTTTCCTTTCCTTTCAAGTGGTAGGTTGCAATTATTTTTTCTACCCTAGAGGGATAATCATGCAGTTGGAAATATTTTTTATTTCCAACATTCAGGCCTTGACCTCTTCTCTCTTCATGTTCTCACCATTGAAGGTTAATGGCTTGATTTTCCTGAGTTCACCTTGCAATACTTCTACCTTAAGACTTCTCCTCTACCTCTTTATAGGAGACAAACCTGTGCTACTCCCTTGCGCTGAACTTGCACAAGGTCTCCTGGTGGATTGCCATGGGGAATAAAGGTTCCTACTTATACTATTTTACTGCTTGTTATTCCCATGCTCATCCCTTCTACTATGGGATATGTATGTTGTCACTTGTCTAGCACTAGATGCTTACTTTGTGCTAGAGTCTTTATTGGCTTGTCGTTGCATCCTATTCAATATTTGTAGTATCTCTTCTTGAGTTTTCATAATCTTTTCATTATCATCCCTATATCTCTTCACTTCTTTCTGGAGGATTCTCATAGTTGCAGGCTCTTTCCTGTCTCTTCATCCATTATAATATGTCTCAGCATTTCCCATGCTAACATGTAGACCTCTAACCTCTCCCTCATGGCTGTAGGACCCTTGGGTATCCTCCATGACTTTGGTTCTCATACAAGAACCCAATTTCCTTCATGTACCTCTAATTTCTGCAAGAAAAAATGCATTCAAATAAAATTTTGTTAAGAAAAAATATATACATATAAAATTTTGGAAAAGAATGCATAAATTTTTCTTCTCTTTAATTCCACCATTCATCTTCTTTTGCATTGAGTGTAGCTTAAACTGCCTAGATCAATTTTCTAGTTTGATATATGGATTTTCCTCTCCGAAATATTTCCAACAGCTACTTTCTTTCTCAATTCTAATCCCTGAGAAAAAATTTATAGTCATATGAATATGAATAGTTTATCCCTTTTGCACACTTTTCATTCTAGTGCAATTAATCTTAGACACCCACTTCTGTCACTTGTTGAAGTAAATATATCAGGAACTAGGGAGAATTTTGTATGAAACATATGTAATAATGATGACAAGGATTCATAAAATCTCTCATATTGTCAATCTGATGCTCTAATAAAAAACTGTAGATATCTAGAAATGACAACTTTGTCATTTTTCATCCATTTTTCCCAACTCAAAATTTTTAGCCAAACTAGCTATCTCCCAAACTTTTCACTTTTGGAAAAACTTCACTAAACCAAAGTTGTTTGGATTTATGAGTAAACAAAATTTTGACTAAATAAATGTTTCCATATTTTCCATCTGGGGACCCTTTTCCTCCTCTGCAAATCCCAAAAATCCCCCAAAAGTGGCCCGAAATAGTGGATTTTTCCTTGTTTTAGCATCCCTATTGATAACCCCTCAGAATCCATCCAATTCCTTCACACAATATTTTCATGTATGTTTTTATGACACTCTGTACAATTTTCAACGTTAAATGTGCTTCTGCAACTAAGGTTGACCATGATCTTTAAAAACATGTAATTTGTATTTTCTAGAGAATTATAGCATAATTGGATAGTGGCCCTCTCTGGAACTTATGTATCCCTTCTTAATGCAAATAAAACCCATAAGTTTCATCTTATTCTAAATCTAATCCAGTTATTTCCAAAATATGTTTTTGGCTCTAGACTTGTTTTTTTTTTTAGACTATAGGACAATTTTGCCTATGTGGTATCCTTCTTCTCTTCTTCCATTTTGAAGCTTGCACACACATCAATTATTTATTATGCTCCAACATTTAGCATGCACTAGATCCACAATGTGCAACACCAATATTTAGTGCACACCTTGCACACAAATATTCAATGCACACAGCTTCAACACCACACCAATATTCTATGCGCGCAACTTTTACATCGTGCACCACTATTCAGCGCACATATTTTTATGTCGCGCACCAATATCTAGTGCGTGTAAATTTTTATACCATGCACCAATATCCAATGTTTGCAACTTCTTATACTTCTCACCAATATTCAATGCATGCAACATTTTGTATACTGTGCACCAATATTCAATTGGAAAAACTTGTATACTGCACACCAATGTTCATTGCACATAACTTTTTATGCCATGCACCAATGTTTAATGCATGCAAATTTTTATATCGTGCACCAAGATTTAGTGCATGCAACCTTTATGCCACACAGCAATATCCAATGCACACAATTTTTTATACTGCACACCAATATCTAGTGTGCACAACTTCTTATATCGTGCACCCATATTCAGTGCACACAATGTTTTATATATCATGCACCAATATTCTACACATATCGCAAGATCAACACCCCATGATGCCAAAATTTAGTACACACACATCGTGCACCATTACTTAGCGCACGGAATTTTTTTTCCTCACTTGGTTGATTTTCCATACTTCTAGCTTACAACCATCACGACCATCATGAACATTCCTGACTCACTTGTCTAAGCCAATTCAGTCATTTGGAAGTTGAAATGACCCCTCCATAACAACCATTCTGAGTGCAATTCCAACTTGAATTTTCTTATAAATTTAGGAAATTTACTTATATTTTATAGTTTTCCCAATATTCAACACAACTCAAATGCTCAGATGATAGAATTAGAAAATTCATGTTGATGTTTGGCACATACTAGCCCAGTTTCAAACCAAAAATCTCTGATACCATTCAGTAATGTCCCCCAACTTAACCAAGGAACCTTACTTGTGGAAAATAAACATATTTGAAAAAATTTATACTAACTAATTTATTTTAGCTTACCAGTTACGAATTATACACAAATACAACCATTGCAGATACCAATGATTTAAATGCAACTACAACATTATAGATAACATGAATGTCGCCTCCTCACTTAGACAAACCATGCACACAACTAACTATCTACCGCGCATGGAAATTATTCCCAGTGCGCGCGACGATTCGAGCACCGTGCATGAATCTGTTACCGTTACTACTAAAATTTATTAACAAATCCATTTAAACATCGAATTACAAACAATATAACAATTAAGATCAAGCAATTGTCCATACTAGTTAAAAACATAAATGCATCTAATAATTTCACCACAACAACATATAATTCATTGTCATGCATAGAGTAAAACACACAACAATTAAACTCATAAATTAACTCAAGAAAATAGATAAACACTTATATTTTAAAATAGTTATTCAACTAGCTGCTTCGGAAGGACATTCCACCCAACCATAGAATTTTTTTTCCAAATCTCAATGACAATTCACCCCCGAGCTAGGGCTAGGAATCCACAAGAAAAGGGTGCCTCTCACTGTCCACNGAAAATAGATAAACACTTATATTTTTAAAATAGTTATTCAACTAGCTGCTTCGGAAGGACATTCCACCCAACCATAGAATTTTTTTTCCAAATCTCAATGACAATTCACCCCCGAGCTAGGGCCATGAATCCACAAGAAAAGGTACCTCTCACTGTCCACTCAAAGCTCAATATCCCACAACCCACTAGTATTCTCCTACAGTTATCCCAAATTTACTCTCTCTCTTCCTTTTGACCTTCCCAACCCAAGAAATGTACCCCTTCACTTCTCTCAGTCCATTGGGAATCCCATTCATTTATCAGGGTCTCTCTGCCACATATAAATAGGAATCTCTCTATTGGGAACTCAAGGGAGATCATAGCCAAGAAACTACCAGCAGCAACAAAAAACACTTGTTGTTACAGTGAAATTCACACAAGATTTCACTCTTTAGGTATGACAACATGGCCCTTCAATATTCATCTCCAAAACACTCCATCATGCTCCAGAATTCACACAACCTTCTTTCTCTAGCTCTAGTGCTCTTTTATCTTCTCTCTTCTTTCTGTTCATGTAAAACTCAATGTGTAAAAACTACCTATAACTTTCCACACAAATTTCCTCTATTTTCCCCAATCTAGTTGATTACTCACTCTACCCAATGTTGATTTTTCTTCATCCCCATGCTCTCCCATAACTATGGGATGTGAATCTCACACCCACCCTCTTACATGAGTTTAATGATTGGGCTCTCATACACTCAAACAAAAAATTAGAAGTTGTATTCAATGACAATAAAATTCAAGAAAATGGGTTGAATTAATACCCATAATTAATTCCCCCCTTGGACCCCTCTTAGAAACTCTCTTATCTTGTGGAAAACTTAGCCTCCATCTATGTCCATATCCCCTGCAACAGCTATCACATTTTATTTATTTAAAAACAAAAAATACATTCACATATTATATCACTTGGTCATAGCCACATTCATATCTAAATTATGCATTAATTAAATTGGGGATTTTAGTGGGGATGATACACATATGTTGAATTTTGATGCTATAAATGTGAAGGAAACTTGAAAGTTTCTTACTGATCCATAACAAATTATCAGTAGCAAGAAGGAGAATTTTAACAACTAGTTAATAAATTGGGTTAAGGTCCATTGGAAACACTATTCAAAAGATGATGAGACATGGGAGTTACCATCATTTGTTTGATGATGGCATGGCTCTGGGTAATATCCCTCATTAGCGGGGGGAGATTGTGTCACCCCTCATGCTAGATTTTATTTTAATATTGTTTTAGATTCATCAAACTTTATTAATTAATTCCCCGACCTAGATAGTTATGTGACTTACGGATGTTGGCATTCACTCTTGCCACCTATTTCTATTGATAGATGGTGTTAATATGGCCTGATGGTATTTCCTTATGTGATGTGATTCTTGATGCTTTCATATTATGTGGTTTCCTGGAATACCTTGGCCCGACACTTCGATGGTGGCATCTTTAAGGATCCCTTAGGATTTCAGGAAGTTGCTTGAATATTGTTGTGATTATTTGACTCATCAGTGATATGACTTACTTGGATGTTATGATATGGTTGATGACTTATAATATTTATTATGATGATGTTCCTATATATGCATATACATGGATATGTTAGTTGGACTAGTCTAATGCAAGCGAAATAGTGAAGGGGAAATGGACCTAGGGGAAGGGCTCATGTTTGAATGATGATTACTATGTTATCATGTCCTACCCTAGAGTTAGGAAAATCCTTGGGAAGGGGGGAAATTGTTAAAATGACCTCGAAAGTTAATGTGGGTAAATGGGTAGAAAGAGAAAGGCTTGTATTTCACTTTTACATTGTTTTGGACACTTGTAAATTCACCCTTAAGCTCAAATTCACCCTTGTATGAGTAGGGGGGAACCCCAAGAGACAAATCTTGGTAGGTTGTTAATTGATTTGGAATTATTAAATTAGTCGTTATGCTATTGTTGAGGGTTGTCTTACAAGGAATTGGTTCCAGGGAACTTATTATTTTTGATGCACTTGTGTTATGATATTTGTGAGTTGGGAAAAATTATGTTTATGAAAACCTAGTCTATGTAGACTAAGGGGATGGAGTGTACCTAAAACATGAGGTGGTACTAAAGCTCAGTATGCCTCGCTCCTTGTATTATTTTATTTTGGGCCCAAATTGCAAGACACTACTACTATTGTGGTTGTGAGCACCAATTGAGGTTATAGTAATATCCTTTCTTGAGAAGTGTGCCATTGTTATCATGGTTGCACTCACTACCTTATGATGGTATTAATTCTCTTGCATGCCATAATCTAAGATATATGGAGCTGCCACAAGTCTAGGAGCCTCTCCACAACACCTAGGATGAGTTGTTGTAATCCTGTTTTATTTATTCTTGAGTACATTAGGTTGGATCCTTGAGATTTACTATGAACTTGTGATTTCCTTACCCCATTGATATTGAGCCCTCATGGGGGAACATTTATGAAAGTAGTTTCAATTTTTTGGTGTAAAATCGACCCTTAGGTGTGATTCCACCCCCCCATTGATTGAAGTTTGGTTTAAGGCATTTTTCCTATGTGGTATCCTTCTTCTCGTCTTTCATTTTCAAGCTTGCACATGCATCATTTATGTATTATGCTCCAATATCCAACACACGCTAGATCCACAATGTGTTGCGCCAATATTTAGTGCACACCCCACACACATATATTCAATGTGCAAAGCTTCTACACCACACACCAATATTCTATGCGCACAAATTTTACATTTTACAACACTATTCAATGCACAATTTTTTATGCTACGCAACAATATCTAGTGTGCTTAATGTTTTATACCATGCACCAATATTCATTGTGCACAACTTCTTATACTATGCACCAATATTCAGTGCGCACAACTTTTTATATATCATGCACCAATATTCGATGCACACAAATTTTATACCGCACACCAATGTTCAATGCGTGCAAATTTTTATGCCACACACCAATATTTAGTGCACGAAAATTTTTATACCGCACACCAATATTTAGTACGCGCAACCTTTTTTGCCAGGCACCAATATCCAATGTGCGCAAATTTTTTTACCGCACACCAATATCAAGTGTGCAAAATGTCTTATGCCATGCACCAATATTCAGTGCATGCAATATTTTATATATATATCATGCACTAGTATTCTGCACATATCGCAAGATCTGCACCCTGCAATACCAAAATTTAGTGCACACACACTCCACACCAATACTTGGTGCACAATTTTTTTTTCCTCACTTGGTTGATTTTCCTTATTTGCAGCTTGCAACCATCACAACCATAATGAAAATTCCTGACTCACCTGTCTAATCCAATTCATTAGTTTGGAATTCAAAATGACCCCTCCATAACAACCATTATGAGTGCAATTCCAACTTTGTCTTTTCTTAGAAATTTGGGAATTTTACTTAGATTTTACTGCTTTCCCAAAATTCAACACAACTCAAATAATGAGATGATAGAATTACCAACTTCATGTTGATGTTTGTCCCATACAATCCCAATGTCAAATCAAAAATAATTGATATTATTCTGTAACATCCCCCAACTTAACTGAGGAACATTTCTTGTGGAAAATACACGAATTTGAAAAATTTTATGCTAACTAAATTCTTGTAGCTCAATAGCTACGAATTATACATAGATATAACCATTGAAGATACCAATTATTTAAATGCATCTAAATCATGTTCTATAACATGAATGTTGCCTCCTCACTTAGACAAACTGTGCACACAAAATCCTATGTATTGCGCGTGGAAAATATTCACAGTGTGCGCAATGATTCGAGCACTGTGTCGTAATTTGTTACTGTTACTACTAAAGTTGATTAAAAATTACATTCCAACCTCAAATTATGAAAAACATAACAATCAAGCTCAAGCAATTTTCCATACTAGTTAAAAACATAAATGCATCTAATAATTTCACCACAACAACATATAATTCATTCTCATGCACATAGTAAAATCCACAATAATTAAACTCATAAATTCACTCAACAAAACAAATAAACACTTATATTTTTAAAATAGTTGTCCAAATAGCTTCTTAGCAAGGATGTTCCACCCAAAAATAGACTTCTTTTTCCAAATCTCAATAACAAGTCACTCACGAGTTGGGGCTAGGAATCCACAAGAAAAGGGTACCTCTCACTGTCCACTCACATATCAATATCCCACAACCCACTAGTATTCTCCTACAACTATTTTGAATTTCCTCTAGCTCTCTTCCTCTTGACTTGCCCAACCCAAGGAATATATCACTCACTGCTCTCATTCCATTCTGCACCCCATTCGTTTATTAGGGTCTCTCTAGCAAAGGTAACTAGGAATCTCTCTACTACGAACTCAAGGGAGATCACTTCTAGGAAAACTACCAACAACAACATCAAACACTTGTTGTTACAGTGAAACTCACACAAGAGTTTAGTCTTCAGGTCTGAAAACTTGGATCTTCAATCTTCATCTCCAAAACACTCCATAATGCTCCATAATTTGCACAACCTTCTTTCTCTAGCTCTAGTGCTATTTTCTTTTCTCTCTTCTTTATGATCATGTAAAACTCAATGTGTAAAAACTACCTATAACTACCCAGACAAATTTCCTCTATTTTACCCAAGCTAGTTTATTTCTTACTCTACCCAATGTTGATTTTGCTTCATCCTCATGCTCTCCCATAACTATTGGGATCTCATACAGTCAAACAGAAAATTAGAAGTTATCCCCAATGATAATAAAATTCAAGAAAATGGGTTAAATTAATACCCATAATTAATTTCCCCCTTGGACCCCTCTTAGACACTCTCTTCTCTTGTGGAAAACTTAGCACCCATGTTTTTCTATATCCCCTACAACAAGTATCAAATTGTATTTATTTAAAAATAGAAAATACATTCACATATTATATCACTTGGTCATAGCCACATTCACATCTACATTATGCATTAAGTGAACATGGTATTTTAGTGGGGATGTTACACATATGTTGGACTTTGATGCTATAAATGTGAAGGAAACTTGAGATATTCTTACTCATCCATAAGAAATTATTAGTAGCAAGAAGCAACATTTACACAATGAATTACTAAATTGGGTTAAGGTCCATTGGAAACAGTAGTCAAAAGATGATGACACATGGGAGTTACCCTCATTTGTTTGATAATGGCATGGCTCTGGGTCATATCCAACATTAGTGGGCAAGGATTGTGACACCCCCTCATGCTAGATTTTATTTTAATATTATTTTAGATTCATTCAAATTTTATTAAGTAATGCCTCGACCTAGACAATTATATGGCTTATGGATGTTGGCATTCACTCTTACCACCTACTTACATTGATCAATGGTGTTAATATGGCTTGATGATCTTTCCTTATGTGATGTGATTCATGATGCTTTCATATTATGTGGTTACCTAGAATACCTTGGCCTAACACTTCGATGAAAGCATCTTTAAGGATCTCTTAGGATTCCATAACGTTGCTTGAATATTTTTGTGATTATTT
>JASDQU010014721.1:70146-80858 GCA_032191745.1 Picea mariana | reverse complement strand
CCAACGTCATTCGCAAAAAGAAATATGTTCTTGAGGATCCTCAGTTCCATTGCATCGATTTGATAGTTCAAAGTCAAGGATGGGATGAACCAAACCTTTATGAAATAAGCTACATGTTCCCAACTTTGAATATTTAGGCAGTGTGTCTCCCACCACTGTGCAGGTGTCCTTCGAACCACTACATCCATGGTATGAAGGTTCTTCTCCATGGGGATGATTTTCTCCATCTGTATGATAAATGTCTCCACTAGCCCTATCCCATCAAACTATGAGGCATCAAACAACTTAGACCTGATCCATCACACTACTTTTGTTATCCTCATGCAATGGAAAATTCATAGATCTTATTCTGCCACCTTTCCATGTAATCCTCAGAATCCATGTCATAATACTTGACACTTCTCCAACTTAATTCACCATATGCGGTGGGGTTGATGTAGTCTTCCATATGGCTTGTGATCTTATAGATATTTTAAATGACTGAGCTCTGTGCATCCTCATTCACGAGCTCATTATATGGTCACCTTCATATGGATATAGTGGTGAGACCATGCGCGTGGTGTCTATTTCAAAATACATCTATGTCTTCTTCAATTTTAACACCACATTATTATTAAAGTCCCAATCAATTCCCAATAATGCAAGATAAGGAACAAATTTATCCATAATATCTATGAAATCAAACTCAACCTTTGTTTTTACTCCTTCTATGTTTACTTCCACCTCCTCCAGAATACCTATTGGGTAGATCTTGTATTGATTGACCAAGAAGAGCTAGATAGGAGACCAAAACAACTTCGGTTTACCCATCACCTCCCAATATTTCTTCAGCAAAATAATCATGTCATAAGACATATCCAACATGACTCCATCCATTTCATAGCAACCAAGCTCTGTTGTCATATTAAATTCTTGGCCATTATGCTTTTTCTTGTTGAACTAGCATACATCTCTTTCTGGCAGTGGGGTTTCTATTGTTTTCGCCACTCCGTGTTCCTTCATGCAAGTAGCTAACATCTGCGTCAACTTACTTGCAGCTTCTGGATCATTGAGAAGTCACAAAAATTAACGCACGAAAGAACTTACTTGGTCTTCATATTCTTCCTTGTGACCCAAGTCATGTAAGACTTTTGCATGCGCTGTGTGTTGCAATTCCTCCTTGCATTGTTCTTCATATTCTTTTTGCTCAATGCATCACAAATCAGTCTATCTGTGAGCCTCCTCTATTGATTGTTGTGTTGCACTTTGTATTTATTCATGCATGTGAGTCTCCTCCAATGATATTTGCATCACACACTACAATTCCTCACGCGCATGGGCTTCTTCCAGCGACCTATGTGTTGTTTGTTGTACCTCCTCATAGATTTGAGCTTCTTCCAATGACCTTTTTGTCACCCTCTGCACTTCTTCCCGAATCTGATCCTCCTCAAGTGACCTATGAGTCACGCGTTGCATATCCTCACATGATTTTTTTTCTTCTAACTCCCTCTACACATCACACAAGAGCTATTTTTTATGGGAAACATCAAACCTTGGAGGGGGATGAGGTGCCTTCCATGTATTTCCGTCTGGATTTTGACATGAGCCTTCACCATGCTTAAAATCTTCTCCTTTATTTTCTCCTCCTCAGGTTACTACCCAGTCATCCTCCTCCTCATTCTTCTTCTTATTCTTGCGTGGTTTCATATACACCATATTGAAATGGGTCTTTTTGTCTTGTCGCTTTTTCAACAAGCCGGGATAGTATTCAGTGACATGCGTATAAGGACTATAGCAGTATGTCCAAAGCACACATGGTTTGGTACAAAACCTTGATACATGACCAAGTTCTTTGCAATTAAAACATGTGGAGGGTCTACCTCCCCCTCCTCCATATCCTCGAACACAACCATGCCCATATCCACCTCATGGACCTCCTTGGTATCTATTAGTTTCCACACTGCCACATTCACCACCCTTATGCTCTTCCTGTACCTGGAATGCATCATGGGTATTATATTGCATCAACTAGAGTGAACAACAGTTATTAACATCATGCCCGACGAATTTATAGAACTCATAGAATGGAGTATGAGTTGTTGTTTGGTACTTTTTCAAGGTTGGGAAACAAGATGGCACATGGCCCCACTGTCTTCATATCTCACACCATTTCATCTTCCCAGATGGAAATGTACTAGGTGTACCCATTGCCACATAATTTGGCAGTACAGGGCATTCATCTCTTCGATGCCATTTTGAGCATTAAGTGGTACACCATACATTCTCATGCATGACCTTCTTCTTAGCGATATCTTGCAATCTCATCATCAGGTTGACCAGTTGCTACTGCACCTATACCAAAACTGTCGACGTCTCTGCCCCTCCTGGTGTAGCTTGTAAGCGCATGGAAATTTCTACCACCTCCACTTGATTTGTCACCTTCTATTGGGTGAGTGGAACTCAGATATGGGGAAGTTACCCTGCAATAAACCACTCCATGTGCTACATAACCTGGATTTGGAATGTCAACCTATCCAATAAAACTTTAACTATTGGCCATAATTCCATACAATCTCACCTTCCTTCTACTTAATCTCTTTTATCTCTGTGATACATTAAGGTTCTGACTTATGTTTCTATAAATCCCTAAGTAGATCCTTATACTTCATATACAATTTCATATACTTCATATACCACGTCAAGTCTTTATCCCTGAATGTGGTCTCTAGCTGTGCGATTTTGACTGCTTCATTTATGATTCTCTTCACAAACTAGATTGCTTCACATGTAAACCAATGTTGATATGCATCATCGTTGCCCATTCTATGGAACATGGATATTCTCAAGGTAGTATCTTGATTTTCCATCTTCAAACTTGAGCTAGATCCTCCTCTCTGACTGCTAGGGGTTTGATTTTTCCACACCACTATTCCTCGAGGTCAGTATTGTTGACTTCACCTTATTCTTCACTCGTATATTTTCTCCTATATTCTTCTTCTCTCACTTCTACTCTAGTTTCTTCACTATATGTTGTGATTTATTCTTTATTAAAAATGCACAAGGGGGGGGGGGTAATTCCATCTTCTTCTGAAATTTTTTATGAGGTGACCTAGAGAGTTGCCTACTTGTAGTCATGAAAGACCATCTACTATTGCCAAATTGTATCCCCCACCACTAGGAGAGCCTCAATATTCCTCTTATTCTATCACACCAACATGTTTCACTCTACCTTCTTATCCTATCTGCGCACCAAAAATGTGCGCTTTGTCTCTTGTTCCTAACTGCACACAACAAATGTGTTCTTTGTCTCTTAGTCCTATCTGCACACTACCAATTTTCACACTATATTATCTCTGAACAATGCACTACTACTCTAAGGTTGCGGCACTCCACAACAACCAAGGGGTGTGGACTTCGTCACATAGGCGCTTACTGGTATCACGAATGGTATCCCCATTGGACACTCTATCCTCTATTCCATGCCTCTTTGTGGGCCTATCCTTGTGTGTGCGCTACTCTGGCACAACATACTCTTGTACACTACCACTTGATGTGGTTTCTTTTCTCTTCATCCTGAGCCCGACCCCTCGTCATGTTCTCCTGGATAAGTATTTTCCACCTCTCTGCTCCGCTTTTCTTCTTATATCAACTCTTCTTGCGTACCTCTTGTATTTTTTTCTCCTATGTTCCTTTGGGTCCATTCCATTCCTCACATCATCTCAACAATTTCTAGATCTTACTCAACATATCCATTTTCTCTATGACTTTGCCTCGTCTTTGCAACCCCCCCGCCCGTGCTAGGGAATTTTAGTCATCCATTTGATCGGGTTCCATGCACATCAACACTTTCTCCAAAAACAACATTTTTATCCAAAGTTGAATTTCTTCTAGCATCTAGTTTCTCATACCTTCCACAAACTTTCTTTCAGCCTCGCTGAAAGAGTCGGTGTATTCCACAAAAAAATCAACAATGTAGCCTTCTTTTACTCGAGAAAACTATAATTAAATATGTTCTGAGTCCACTCATTATCTGACACTTTCAATTCTTAAAGCTTGGTTTGATCCCAAACCACTGGTTCTAACAACCACACAATAGAATTGGTAGCAGCTTTCCTTTTTATCATTTCAAACAATAAACAAGGAAATTCAACAAAGAAAATCTCATGCATATTTGTGTAAAGATACATATATTTCCATTGGTTGACATTCACTCTCAGTCCCCAGGTTTCTCACATGGAAAACTCATGCTCTTTTGTAGTCAGCCAGTCTTGAATCTCCTCTTGAGATGGATGCCACCTCATATCTATCCTTCATCATTCATGAGAAGACTTTCAAGTCCTGATAATTGAACCATTTGTTGGGTTTTTTTATCCACACTTGCATGCGTCCCTCTTAACACTGGGGAGTTTATACCCAGGTCTCATCCAGAGTTGTTCAACAAAAATCCTAGATCCTCAACATATCAATCCTAGGCCAAGGCCAAGGAAGGTCTCACTCGGGATGAAAATAGGATAATAGATACCATAGGTATTGTGATAGGGATGAAGGCTAAACATACAAATATACATCGGGACTAGCATTCATGCTACTCATAATTGATAAATTATTAGGAATAATATGTAAAACAATACATACACATATATTCAACTCATACATGATAGAAATGTAATATATTAAAACTGTCACATCTTTATTACTAGAGTTATTCCATCAAAACAAAGAAATACATTACACAGAATATATATATGTGTGTGTGTGTGTGTGTGTGTGTGTGTGTGACATCCATAGAACTTCATATCTTCTCTATACTACTAAGGACCCAATGAATCTCTTCTAAAATATCTAGCTAGCCCCATTTCTAATATCACTACTTACTTTTATAACTTTCTTTTCTTGAGAGTTATGTCTCTTTCTGCTCTACTCCACTCACTCGACTGACAAAACTGCATCACATGCTTCTAGCACTTTTCCGCAATCCACGTAGAATTCAGGAATCGGGCAATCTTAACTGCCCTTCTAGCTCATCTTTTGTTATCTCCGTGATCCCTTGTGTTGTTGGTAGTAATCATTCGAGAGGATTTTCCAATGATTCTTTTCTTGATTCAAGTGTGTATATTCTTGATTTCATATGAAGAGATGCTAGGAATTGACCCTCGAATTGTCGAACATGAGATTAAAACCTACCAGGATGCCAAACCTATTCGACAATGAATTAGAGCTTTCAATCCTAGGAAGGCCACTACTATTAAGGCAGAGGTGGAAAAACTGCTTAATGTTGGATTTATCTACCTGGTTCCCTTGATTGAATAGGTATCCAATCTCATTCCTGTGAATAAGAAGCAAGGAACCATTCGTGTATACAAGGATTTCCAAGACTTGAATAAGGCCTATCCAAAAGAAAACTTCCCGACACCCTTCATTGATCATATTCTCGATGAGTGTGCGGGAAGCGAGGTTTTTTCTTTTATGGATGGAATTTTAGGATACAACCAAATTTAGATTAATCCTGAGGATCAACATAAGATGACATTTATCTGTCCTTGGGGTACTTTCGCATATCGGAAAATGCCTTTCGGCCTTAAGAACTTCGGAGCGACCTTCGAATGAGCTATGACCTTCGCGTTTCACGATCTCAAGCATATAGTCAAATCCTATCTCGATGATCTCGTTTCTCACTCCCACAAGAGAGTGGACCACTCTACCCACCTTCCACTAGTTTTTGAAATATGTCGCTATTACCGCATCCGTTTGAATCGTCATAAATGCATCTTTTGCATTAGGTGAGGTCGTCTTCTACGATTCTTAGTCTCTGAGACTAGGATCATGGTGGATCCATTAAAGGTTGAGGAAATACCTCGATTTCCTCCCTCGTGCACTATTTGTCAGCTTCAAGGTTTACAGGGGAAAGCTAACTTTTTACATCGATTTATAGTAAACTATACCAATATTACTAAGGGTTTCATGTGTCTCTTAAATAAGAACACTCATTTTATCTAGGATGAGTGACCCCAGGAATCCTTCGATGCTCTGAAGAAAGTCTTGGTATCGATGTCTCTGCTAAAGCCTCCAGACTACAATAGATATTACTTGTTTTATATCACTGTGTCCGAAGGGACGATTGGTATGGTTTTAGTTTAGGAGGATGATGAGCTCTATGAGCACGTTGTTTATTGTCTTAATCAAAACTTAGTCAACCCTGAACTCAAGTATTCTCATGTTGGGAAGCTAGCTTTGGATTTCGTTCATGCAATTCATTGATTATGACACTATTTATTACTTTGAAAAACTACTGTGGTTGTTGATGTCAATCCATTTCAATACGTCCTTACTAAGCATATCATAGGGAGAAAATATAATAAATGGATTGTCATCTTGCAAGAGTTTGATCTCAATTTTGCTTCTGCGAAATACAAGAAATCACTAGTTTTTACCGAGTTAATATCAAACTTACCTCGGTTAGATGAGGATGTTATTCATGTTGATTCATTTGTGGATGAACACATTTTCCTTGTTTCGTTGTTAGATCCATGGTATGGAGATATTGTGATCTATCTTCAAACCTTGAAGTTCCCTCAACATATTTCGAGAGATGATCGACGGCGTATACGATATCAAGCTAAGAAATACCTTATCGTCGGAGACACTTTATATCGTCGAGGAGTATACGATATCTTGCATCGTTGTTTGACTCATGAAGAAGTTGAATCTGTTCTTAATGGCTGTCAAAGTGGGGCTTGTGGTGGTCATCTATTTGGGCTTGCAACAACCCAGAAAATTTTGCGAACCGATTATTTTTGGACGTCTATTTTAAAAGATTGTGTTGAAGCGGTCAAGAAGTGTCACCCTTGCCATTTCTTCACTCGAAATATGCACTCGCATCCAACCCTTCTCCACCCGATCATTACTGTCGGTCCCTTCACCAAGTGAGGGGTGGATTTTGTGGATTGCAACCCAACTTCGGCTGGGGGGCATCAACATATTATCGTGGTTGTAGACTACTTTACTAAGTGGGATGAGTCCATGCCTATAGTTAAATCCGATGGTAATACTGCTGCATTTTTCATGTTCAATCAAATTATAGTCAGGTTTGGAATATCGAGTGAGATTGTCATTGATCATGGGAGTCACTTTCAGAACAAAATGATGAAAGAATTAGCATCGAAATTGGGGTTTAAACATGGTCATTCTTTCCTTACTACCCCCAGGAAAATGGACAAGTAGAGGTCGTGAACAAGTCTCTCAAGACCATTTTGCATAAAATTGTCAGCCAGAGAAAATCTGAGTGGCATATCATGCTTTACCCTACGCTTTAGGAATATCGAACCTCGGTTAAGACTTCCACCGATTTTTCTCCTTTCTAGTTAGTACATGGTGTGGAGTTGATACTACCTATTGAATGTGGAATCCCTTCTCTTAGATTGGCAGTTACGCTCCTACCTAACACTTTTGATCTCGAACAACGCTTTGTACACCTAGAGAGTCTACATGAGCAACATTGAGATGCCTATATGACTATCGAAGTGAATAAATGACGTGTCAAGGTCCAATATGATAAGTTTTTCTATCTTTGACAATACGTTGAGGGTGACTTGGTCCTTCTGTATGACCAAGCCAAAAAAACACTGGGGCATGCAAGTTCAAACCTATGTGGCATGGTCCCTATATCGTGAAACGTGTCTTAGAAAAATGAGCTAATGACTTAGAATATTATGAAGGGAATATGTTGGTTGAGCCCAGGAATGGGCTCTACTTGAAAATATACTATGCTTGAGCCCCAAGCTTAGGTGTAATTATTTGTATACTATTGTATTTTAGTTTATATATCTTTTCCCCTTTTCATCTTCAAGTTGCTTATTGAGTTTTCCCTTGGTTGGCAGATGTCAACGGAGTCTTTGTTCTACTTAGGATTCGCAGACGAGGTCAATCATCATACACAGAACTTGGCTTCCGCCGCTTGGGTTGTTTACTCACTTGAGGGTCTACGGGTGTCTTCAGGTGGCGTTTTCCTAGGGCCATCAACGAATAATGTGGCCGAATATAGCACCATTATAGATCTTTTACATGATGTCATTTCACATGGTATTCATTCTTTAGAAGTTCTCCTAGACTCCTAGTTATTAGTATGTTAGTTGAACGACAGTTACCATGTGCGAGACCCTACTCTACTCCAACGATTCCTATTGGTACAAATTTTGGATTGACATTTTGATTTTATTACTTATCATCAAATACCTAGAATTTCTAATTATGTATCCGATGCATATGCTCATTATGTTTTAGATTGGAATTTGTCACAGAACTAAAGAAAAGAAAACGCGTTCACCAATGTACACATTGTATTTCTATGATTTCTATATTTCATCTCTCCAAAAAATATGGTGTTATAGTACAAAATTGGGGCTCACACCCTCAAAATACATATATGATCGATCAATATAGTAATCAAGACATATACATCTATGGAACCATATGTGTGTCATGAGAGCATAGTACGACATTTTCAAGATGTCTAAAGAGTCGCACCCAAGCATAGAGTGCACCTACCACCTACCTATGCTTCGCCTCCAACAGATACTCTACCTGAACCATGGGAATTCTTTGCGTCAAACGATACATGTTGCACTACACATTTTGAGGCACTCTCTCAAAGTATCCTCTCTTTGGATCATCTGTCTAGCCGTCATAGACCCCCATCTGTGTAACATACATGTTCAATTATTACTTGACATCATCCAAAAATATTTTTTGTTTTCTTCTACAAAAATAGAAAAAATGAAATATTAAAAAAAAAATTACATACCTATGTCTCTGTAGGTGAAACTTGGTGGTAATGGCATGTCTGGATATCCTATGAAGTTGATCCCTTCATAAGGGTAGTCCTCCAGAGCTATCACCTACTGACGCCACCACAAGAAATACTCGTCCTTTTAGGGTATTGGTACCCTACCACCCCCCAATTGCCTCATCACTTTGGGCCATTGTGCCATGGCTAGACCGCGAAGTCCATGTGAAACAATATCAACTGTAGGGCCCAAGCCTGGAACCCGCTCAAAGAAAAAACTACATAGCATAGATGAAAACCTGGAGTTCCTCTTTCTACCTAATTTGCAATCTGTTAGCTGGCTCTTCTTGTTGGCCAACAATGAGGTGCACTAGTCATAAATCGTGGGTCAAAATCACTCCAATGAATAGAACATAATTGGCTTTGATTCATGATGCAACAAGGTTGACCCTGTGATCCATGTCAACACTAGGACAATGATTGTGAGGCTCAGATTGTTGATTGATCTGATCAAGAGTTGGATCCATACCTTCTTGGTCCCTGCAATGCAATGAGTGGCCATGCAGTTCTCTATGTTCATGCCACTCCCAGCTCCTCGGGCTTTGAGGTTCACCACCTCACCATGACATGACAATCATGTCAAAAAGAATATGCTCTCAACTTCAATATTCAATGGTTTCCCATCGAGGTTGAAGGTATCTATATCTAGATCCCAATAGTTTACCAACATCTAGATAAATCTCACTTGATCCCTCATGCCTTTGAGAGCCCAAAATTTATATAGCCCACATCTTATTAATTCAACCCCTGGATCTCTCTCCACTGCAACATCAACCTCTTCATGCTCTCTTTCTCTCCACTCTAGCACCATCCTGCAAGTTTAAAATCATTTTTTTGAGTCAGTAACATTTTAAAAATCAAATCCACGGACTTGTACGCAAGCGACAACTTACATAGTCGCATATAGGGCTGCATATACGAGGTTTGTTTTGATAACAGTCGTGTATAGGGCTGCATATACACGGTTTTTTTTTTATAACATTCGTGTATAGAGCTGCATATATGTGAACTGATGATCTACAACCCGTGTATACCCTAGTTTCTAATTTGCGCTTTGAAATAATAAAAAAAGGAGACCTAATTTAAAATACTAATCCACTAGAAATGAAGAGAAGGGAAATATGAATTACTTTGTCTAGATGATTGTCAATTCCATCACTTGTGGCTCCCACAATCCGCAATTGAAATTCAGGGGAAAGTTGGTCCAAAATGCACTATTTGGGTAAAAAATACAAATGGTATAGTAAAATTGGTTATTTTCACTATTTATAGAAACGTTTTACCCACTTTGCATTGTTTTTTCTAATATTTTGGCCTAATGGACTAATAAAGCAGTGGATGGAATTGGTTTTGGTGGTTTTATCCAGGGATTCTTATGGTTTATAGAGCCATGTTTCCCGTTCGTAACTTTGGCAGGTATTTCCATTGACCAACATAAAGGATAGGCCATCACTCCATTTTTCACATTTGCATTATCCTATAACTGCAATTTGTATTCCTTAGGTATGAACCCATTTAGTAGCGACACATAACCTTATTTATGCAACTAGAAGTGTCGTTATTGAATGGTAGAGACTTACCAAACATGGGGGACCTAGTTAGAACCTTTATGCCATTCTGTGCCCATGCAGAGATTTTGTCCATAAGGCAGGGAGTCCCTTATAGATAATATATGACTTTGCATTCGAACCTCATTTCTTACTCATAAGCAAGCTGACCTATACCTAGTGGGACTCCCAACAAGTCTGGTTTAATCTCTTTTACGAATCTCTCAAAAAGAGAAAAGATTGTCGAGTGAACTTGTATCTTTCACACTTGTAAATTGGATTTGAAAGGCCATCTATTTGGTGTAAGTTTAACCCTTTTTTCAAACCAAGTAAATTAAATTTAC
>JASDQU010014721.1:14961-27796 GCA_032191745.1 Picea mariana | reverse complement strand
CTTCATTTGTTTTGAATGCTGTCTTCCACTCATCACCTTCCCTCATGTGAATTTGGTGATATCTGCTTTTCAAATCAATCTTTGAAAAGTATTTTTCTCCACTCAAGCAATCCATCAGATCATCCATCCTCGGCAATGGAAACTTGTACCTGATGGTTATCTTGTTGATCGCCCTAGAGTCAGTACACATCCTCCAGCCTCCGTCTTTCTTCAGATTGAGTATTGTTGGAACAACACATGGACTCAAGCTTTCCCTGACCAAACCTTTGTCCAACAACTCCTGGACTTTCCTTTTTACCTCTTCATTCTCTTGCGGTGTCAATCTATATGCGGCTTTATTCGAAAAACTAGCTCCTGGTATGAGATCAATATGGTGGCTCACGCTCCTTATCGGTGGCAACGAATGAGGTAGTTCGTCCACTACTATATCAGCGAACTCTTCCAGCAGTTCCTGAATTTCCTCTGGTAAATCATCCACTCTTGTGCTGGTTAATACAATCTTTGGTTTCCTGACCACAAAGAATTGTGGATCCTCCTTCTTCTTCACCTCTGTAAGAAGTTCCTTCCCACTCATGAGAAGTACAGTGTTGCTTACCTCCGGCTTCACCTCTTTATACTTGATCAGAAGCAACATATGGGTCCTCCCATTCTTCTCCAGGGTATATGTGTTCATTCTCCCATCATGAATCACATTTCTATCATATTTCCATGGTCTACCCAGCAATAGATGACAAACATCCATGGGAATAACATCACACAAGATCTTATCATTATATCCCCCTATCTTGAATTCAACTAGACACTGTTTAGTGACAGTTACCTAGTGTCCTTTTTGTAGCCACGAAATTCTGTACGGGTTGGGATGATCAATCGTCTCTAGCTCCAACTTCTCTACCATCTCGGCCGAAACGAGATTGTCTATGCTACCACTGTCTACAATGACCTTGCATACCCTGTCCTTGGTCTTGCAAGCAGTCCTAAAAAGTCCGGTCCTTTGGATTGAACTCTCCACCTCCTTCTCAGGTGTCAATAGAGCTTTTCGCATCATAAGTGACCTTTCGCCTTCAGCATCTTCTACCTCAACATCCCACCTCTGTGCTTCGATGATGTGAGTTTCCCCAGTCTCATTCTTTTTATCTGGACACTCGTAAGACTTGTGCCCGTTCTTTCCACATGTGAAGCATGTAATTACTCCACGTCTTCCTCTTCCTCTGCCTCTAGTATGAGGAAAAGTATTGCCATCAGCATAATCTCCTTTCTGCTCATTATGTTGTCCTCTCTGTTCAGCATATTGTCCATGCTGTGAACTTCCACCTCTCTCTGTGCGAGTTTGAGGTTTCTTCAAGTCTTCCTTGGGCTTCTGATATTTATCCTGGGCAACTGACTTGCCTCTAGGATGACGTCTACCTCTTCCCCTCTGACTCTGCTTCCGACTCAACTTATCCTCTACTTTCAGAGCCAATTGATAAGAATATTCCATCGTTTGGATGGTTAGCATGCTTATTTCATCCTGAATGTCATATCTCAGACCATTCAGATATCTAGCAACTTTTTCATCATCGCTCTCCCGATGACCTACCCTGATGTTTAGCTTATAGAATTCCTGAGTGTATTCTTTCACTGACATCAACTTCTGTCTCAGGTTCTGCATTCTCCTTAACAGAGTGATTTGATAGTCCCTAGGGATGAATTTCGCTTTCATCTTCGCGATCATTCTATCCCATCTTTTGATCTTCTTCTTGCCCTTGCAGCATCTATCAGCTTGTAGCTCATCCCACCACAATGCTACATGTCCTTTCAACCTCGTGACAACATGCTTGACCTTCTTGTCTTCTTCGACATCTTCATAGTCAAAGTATGTGTCTAGAGCTCTAATCTAGTCTAGAATCTCCTCTGCATCCAAGTTTCCCTCATAAAATGGAATGTCCATTTTCTCTCTTGCACCCATCCTAGCAATAGCTCTGAGCAAACGCTCATTTGATGCATCTTCAACTACAACTTCCTCTTCACGTTCAGCCTCAACTTCACTCTCAGAATCGCTAAGATCCCCCAAACTAGCTGTGCGTCCTTGTTCTGTCTCCATGTCTTTGAGTCTTGCTCAAAGATCTCGCATTTGCCTCTCCATAATTGGATCTGTCATTTGCCTGCCTCTTCTTCTCTGCATTTCCCTATCCTCTGGATTAGGTGACTACCTATCTCTCCTTGGCGGCATGGTGAATTCTCTTCTCTACTACAAAAAGCAAAGAATCTTTCTGTGCTCTGATACCAACTGATGCAGCACGTGCTCACAGGATCTTCTCCTTCACATGGATCGAAGAACTCAAATGTTCTTCTATTTCCCTATCGATAAATCTACACCCACAGAACGCTCGCACGATCCCCTCGTAACAATCGGGAGATCAGACTTCGCGCTATCACGAGGTCAATGGTCGAGTGTTAGACTCTCGAATCCCCTCTGAATGTCGATACAAGTCAACGCTGACCCTTCCTTTCCGTATCGGGACTTTCTCTATCGTCATTTTTCCACTCACGATGTCGAACCACTCATATCCCTGACTCCCGATGCCCGATGCACCAAAACTCCACTATACTTCGCGAGTTGACTTTTCAACGGTTCTTTTACTCCATCGGCATTTCGGAGTTCGCAAATTCATGAATCCTAATGCATATGTTTTGGGCCTTATCACCACAAAACCCCGATAAGGCATGCCACCTGTCTACTCACCGATTCCGCTGTGGCCCACACAAATCTCTGACCATCGGGATATCGCGTATCGCAATATCGTGATTTCCATTGTAGTATTTCGGAGATTCGATCCACGAAACCCCAATACACGATATACGTATAGATCCGATGGCCCTTGTGGCTCGGATCAACGGTTATTCCCCTCCTGAGCTTTGAACCTCTTGGAAAAATACCTGCAGTATCTCCCATGCACCTCTACTAGATCTAACGACTCACAGGATGTCACGAATTCCCCTCGGAGAATTCTGACCGTTCTTCACCCCTGATGAAATCTATGAAATGACTAAGTGTTCCTTCATGGGACTCGCCCTCCTGCCCACAAACTTGTGACGTTTGGTTGAACGTTCCACAACACAAACTCCCTGTGCTCTTCTTTGATGATTTCTCGAAGGTTCTACGCCTCCTGAGATTTTCCCAACTCTGAATCTTTTAGAGAACCTTGCACGCACTTCTTGCGGCAGACATTCAACAACTTCCAAGTGTTGAATCCTTTCGAATCTATGCACACCTGCAGCAACAGTCTCTCAACGCTCTACTTAGAATTGCAACTCTGAGGCTCAACTTGGCCTACGCACTCCTTGCATGGCTCCTATTTTCAACTGCACTTTTGGAAATAGAAACAAAGGTTAAACTATCCGAGCCCTCCATCAACGCACTCCTTGCAGACACTTCAACTGCACTCCTTGCAGGAATCCTAGCTCAGATAGAGAAACAATTGAAACTAATTTCCCTACTTACTTTCAGACTTCAAACATTCAACAAGAAATCATATACACAGCATAAAAGAAAATGTATAACAGGAAGCAAACATTCATGAGCATATCAACATCAATACACAGAGAACAACACAAAACCATGAATTTGAATCAACTCTTTCTATTAATTCAAATATCTGTACATGGGTGTTCTTCTCACAGCTCTCTGCTTGCTCTTGCTCTTCCTGCTTCAATTCTAATGATACAATGTACAAGGAGGGTGTCTATATCCCGTTTCCCTCTTGCGCTCTAGAAATTGTCTAATCTAGACTTAATTTCTATCTACTCGCATTAACTACTTTAAATGCCTTCTACCTACTAAGGACGAGAGAAATTCGGTCAAGGTCCGTTTACATTTTACAAGTGCGCCTCTTCTTAATGGCTCATTTAAGATTTGCACAACAATTCCAAAGTGATTTTCAAAATTCATGCTGGCGCTCGTCCAGCTGTCCTCCACTTCCGCGCTGGCTCGCTTGATGTGGGAGATGATCCTGCATCATTTCCACTTCAGACGACTTAGATTCAACACTCCTCTGCTCCTCTTTCTCCCAGAGTGTAAATCTTCTCAAGTGGCAGATATTTCACCACGCGTCCTATTCCAATGGACAAATGAGATGAAATGTGGTGCTTTGGCCTTTGGGAGTTCTCGTGCCTTCACACTTCACTTCTTCCAGAGTGAATCTCTTCTCTCCACATGTCCCCTTGTTCATCAACGACTCATGTTGACTCTGGCCTTCGAGACTTACAACCTTTGGGAATTTACTCTCCAATTTCCCTGAAGTGTCCTATCACTGAAGTGNCAGCTCTCTGCTTGCTCTTGCTCTTCCTGCTTCAATTCTAATGATACAATGTACAACGAGGGTGTCTATATCCCGTTTCCCTCTTGCGCTCTAGAAACTGTCTAATCTAGACTTAATTTCTATCTACTTGCATTAACTACTTTAAATGCCTTCTACCTACTAAGGACGAGAGCAATCCGCTCAAGGTCCATTTACATTTTACAAGTGCGCCTCTTCTTAATGGCTCATTTAAGATTTGCGCAACAATTCCAAAGTGATTTTCAAAATTCGTGCTGGCGCTCGTCCAGCTGTCCTCCGCTTCCATGCTGGATCGCTTGATGTGGGAGATGCTCCTGCATCATTTCCACTTCAGACGACTTAGATTCAACACTCCTCTGCTCCTCTTTCTCCCAGAGTGTAAATCCTCTCAAGTGGAAGATATTTCACCACGCGTCCTATTCCAATGGACAACTAAGATGAAATGTGGTGCTTTGGCCTTTGGGAGTTCTTGTGCCTTCACACTTCACTTCTTCCGGAGTGAATCTCCTCTCTCCACGTGTCCCTCTGTTCATCAACAACTCGTGTTGACTCTGGCCTTCGGGACTTACAACCTTTGGGAATTTACTCTCCAATTTCCCTGAAGTGTCCTATCACCGAAGTGATAGATCTGACGCCATGTGTCCAAACCACTGAAGGATAGGATTATCTTCTTACCCCTGGAGCTTCAAATGACTTCTAGTCAACGACTCCACTTCCTCCTTTATTTTTCGGAGTGCACTCTTTTGGATTCCATGATCTGATGATGCTTGTCCTTCTCAGATCGACGACCACAATTTACTTTGCTACTTCGGGCTTCGAGAGTTCTGGTTCCTCCACACAGATTTTTCTCTGAAGTACTCTTCTTTTGAAGTATGTGGATCTTCACCACGTGTCCTTCTAGATCCAACGGTCCAGATATCTTAGGCTTCGCAACTTCAGAATAAATTACTCCTTGCTTCACATCAATATTCCCGATCTTTATCTCTCGGACTCTCTGATCTGCTGCCACGTATCCTCCTTGATACCGACGGATAGGATTTCACTTTTCCTCTTCGGAACTTTGGCGATCCCTCTCCTTAGAGACTTTCAAACCTTTGAATACATGAAGTGCCGAAGGATTTTAAGACTATGCTCCATGCAACTCTCCTAGATATCACGGTCTAGAAATACCTTGATTCCTTCGAATGGGTATTGCTGATTGATTGGAAAATTTTCAGTGGGATCCTCCCTACTGAAGAATTTCCATCCGCTATCCCTTCGAATCTTGTTTCTTCTCTAAAATTTAATCTTCTTCTCGATGTTCCTGCGACACTTAGTCTAATGTCGACCCTGTGCACACCTTGCAACAAGCTTCTTTCACCTAACCCTTTTGTGGGAAACTATGCACTCCTTGCAACAATTCTTACACAACTCAATTTTTCTTCCTAAGAAATATGACTCACACTTGGTGTGGTCCTTTGCACTCTTTCGCAAGTAAAGCTTCAAGTTATCTCTCCTAAGATTCTGAGTCAACTAGACTCTGTCAACACACTCCTTGTGGACACTATGCACACCTTGCATATAAATATCCACCTTATCTCTCCCGAGCTTCTTAGTGACACTAGACTCTATCAATGCACTCCTTGCAGACACTAGGCACTCCTTGCATGAGATCGTATAAGAGAAACAATTGAAACTTATCTAATCCTCACAGATTCATGCATTTAACCATGTAATGCATTCATAACATAAGAACAAGTAATGATAGAGAATTTCAATTAAATTGAAAGCCTACCATTCATTCAGATAGACACAGTAACAACAACACCAAACATTTTGGATCAATGCTTCTCTTTTATATTCATTCAAGTGATATGTACATGGGCTCATACAATTTTGATGAGCTTCAACAATCTCAACAATAACAACTTCAGATAACTTTCATCCTTCAACAACCTTCAACAGCCGCATTTGGGCATATATTACATATATTTATACAAGAGGGCTCATAGAGCCTTTACCCTCTGACTACCTTAGTGCTATCCTATCAAATTAAAATATTTCAACTACTAAGGATTATTACAATAAATGATCGGTACAGATAGATAAGAGCGATTTCTTCAGATCTGTACTGCTATTATACAATATCCATCGATCTCACGCAACGGTTTGGCCTCTTAACATTTAAGAACTTTAATTACAATCCTTTCAAGATATTTATATGATATGCCATATTTAAATTCAAAATCACTTCAAAATGCACGCTAGGGCTCTGAGTTGTCCTCCACTAGCATGTTGGTGACGATGCTCCTACATCATACTCCTCTGGAAAAAAATTCATGAACTCCTGTCCATGAGCTCCTGCACTAACTTTACATGCTTCTGAATATCTGTTTCATTTACCCAACTGGCATCTTCTATTGGGTGTCATTTCCACTTTACCAAATACTCAAAATAAGTCTTTCTCCTGGTATTCTTACCAATCCTCCGATCTATGATCTCCCCCATCTACGGCTTTTCTGCTATAGCCATCTTCTTCTCCCACTGGATCTCTTTTTTATCTTTTGATCCTCTTGTGTCATCTTCCCTGTAAGGATACAACTCTGAAATGTTGAATATGGGGTATATTCCCACATCCTCTGGAAGCTCTATCTCATAAGCATTGGCATCAAATTTTCTTAGGATCTTCCACGGTCCTATCTTCTTCAACTTTAGTTTGTTATATGTTCCCCTTGGGAAACTTTCCTTCTTAAGATGTGTTAGAACTTGATCTCCCACTTCATATTGAAGTTCTCTCCTATGTTGATAAACTCTGCATTTATATTCTCTGTTATTGTTCTACAACTGCTTTTTTATCTGATTATGAATCTTCTACATCTCTACAGTGAAGTCTTCTTCTCCAGTGCTTCTGAATTCATCCTGCTCCAGATATCTCAACTCTGATACTCCTCTTGGCTTCATCCCATATACTATATGGAATGGACTCCTTCTTGTACTCCTGTTTGGTGAGTCATTGTATGCAAACTCTGCTTGTGACATAATCTGATCCCACTAGCTATGATGTTCAATGACCAGAATCCTCAACAAATTTCCTAAATTTCGATTTACCACCTCAGTTTGTCCATTTGTTTGAGGGTCATATGCTAAACTAAAGGACAGTTCCATCCCCAGTTTCTTCCACAATGTCCTCCAGAAATGACCAACAAATTTAGTGTCCCTATCTAAGACAATACTCTTGGGCAACCCATGAAGTCTCACAACTTCCTTGAAAAACATATTTTCAATGTGTGTTGCATCATTAGTTTTCTGGCATGGGATAAAGTGTGCCATATTTTATAATCTATCAACTACAACAAATATGGAATCACTTCCCCTTTTTGTTCTTGGCAATCCCAACACAAAATCCATGCTTATTGCATCCCAAGGCCTATCTGGAATAGGAAATGGTTGATATAACCTAGTGTTCTATCATTTTCCTTTTGCATACTGGAAAATATTACATCGTTTTACAAATTTCTTCAATTTTTCCCTCATACCTGGTCAATAGTATGAACTATTCAACTGTGCAAATATCTTGTCATGGCCGAAATGTCCGACTAGACATCCATTATGTTTTTCCTTCAGCAGATTATCTCTCATCGAGCACTTTGGTATGCACAACTGGCTACCTTTAAACAACAATTCATCTTGAATCAGATACTATGTCCACTAACTTCTATCTCTAAGTACAATATTTTCACATGCTTCATATGCCTCTTTAAAATCTAGATCATCACAATACATCTCCTTAAGGTGTTCGAACCCTAAGGTTTTCACTTGAAATTTCTGCAGAATCAGACATCTCTTACTCAATGCATCAACAAATTTGTTATCATTACCAGAAATATGTTTAATGACAAAAGTGAAATTTTGAATAAAATTTGTCCATGTAGCATGTCTTTGATTTAACTTCTCCTGTCTGATTATGAATTGTAAAGCCTGATTATCATTGTACAAAAAAAAATTCTTTTGGAACCAGATAATGCCTCCATTTCTTTAAGGCTTGAATTATTGCATAAAATTCTTTATCATATGTGGAGTACTTCCTCTTGGTGTCATTGAACTTCTCACTGAAATATGAAGCAGGCTTATTATCTTGGCTCAATACCACTCCAATTGCTACTCCACTAGCATCATATTGTACTTGAAACGTCTTCCCGAAATCTGGCAAGACTAGAATCAGTTGTTCTATTATCTTCTCCTTTAATATTCTAAAATTTTTCTCAGCTTCTTCTGTCCACTTAAAATACTTGTGTCTCTTCTTCACCATATCTAATATTGGTGCACAAATACCACTGGAATTTCTAATGAACTTCCGATAGAAACTTTCTAATCCATGGAGGCTTCTCACCTCGAATATGCTCCTTGGCAATGGCCATTCTCTAATTTCTCTCACCTTATCTGGACCCATCTTCAATTAATTTGAAGAGATTAAAAAACCCAAGTAGATGAGTTATGTCTTCATAAAAGAGGATTTCTTCAGATTTATCAACAACTTCTCCCACTGCAATCTTCTCATCACTAATTTTAAGTGCCTCAAATTCTCTTCTTCAATTTTACTGAAGACTAATATATCATCCAAATATACAATCACAAACTTACCAATAAAATATTTCAATACCTCATTCATCAACCTCATAAAATTACTTGGGGCATTTGTCAAGCCAAATGGAATAACAATCCACTCATACAACCCTTCATTCTTTTTGAAGGTTGTTGTCCAATCGCCCCTTCTCTCATCCTTATTTGGTGATATCCGCTTTTCAGGTCTATTTTTGAAAAACAATTTTCTCCACTCAAACAATCCATTAAGTCATCCATCTTTGGCAAAGGAAATCTGTACATGATGGTGATTTTTTTATGTCCCTTGAGTTTGTACACATTCTCCATCCTCCATCCTTCTTCGGACTCAACACAATTGGTACTATGCATGGACTCAGACTTTCTCTGATTAAACCCGTGTCCATCAAATCTTGGGCTTGTCTCTTTACCTCCTCATTCTCTTGAGGTGTCAATATGTATACTTATTTTTTCGGTAGAATTTATCCTGGTATGAGATCAATGTGATGGCTGATACTCTTGATGGGTGGTAATGAGGGAGGTAACTCATCCACTACTACGTCAACAAAATTTTCTAACAACTCCTGAATTTCTTTAGGCAGATCATCCATAGAAGTACTTGTAAGGATGACTTCGGGCTTCCTAACCATAGAAAATTGCATCTCCAAATCCTTCTTGACTTCACTTAGAAGTTCCTTCCCACTCATGAAAATTATACTTGTGTTGGTTTCTTCCTTCACCTTCTTATCCTTTACTGGTAGTAGCATGTGTGTCCTACCATTCTTCTCCAGGGTATAAGTATTCTTTCTCCCATCATGAATGAAATTTTTGTCAAACTTCCATGGCCTCTCCAACAAGACATGACATACATACATGGGAATCACATCACACAAAATCTCATCTCTATATCCTCCTATCTTAAATTCAACTAGGAATTGTTTAGTTACCATTACCTGGTGTCCTTTCTGCAACCATGATACTCTATGTAGACTCAGATGTGCAGTTGTCTCCAACTCCAAATTCTCCACCATTTATGTGGATACCTACTTATCAATGCTCCCACTATCAATTATCACCCTGCATGCCCTGTCTTTGGTCTTGCAAGAAGTCCTGAACAAAATGTTCATCTACACTAGTTTTTCCACCTCTGGCTCTGGATTCAAGAGGACCTTCTTCATCATCAAATATCTCCCATCTTCTACACCTTTTGCCTCAACATTCTTCCTCTGTGCTTCAAAAATTTGAGCTTCACCTCCTCCTTCTCTCTTTCTCTTAGAGCATTCCCAAGACATGTGTCCTAGTTTTCCATAGGCATAACACTTCACCTCTCCTCCTCTTCCTCTTCCTCTTCCTCAAGGAAAATAATTTCTTCCACCATATTGTCTCCCTCAAGAATTTCTGCCTCTTTCTGAGTGACTGTGTGGTTTTCCAGTCTCAACCTTGGGCTTCTGTGCCTTGTCATGGACAATTCCCATACCTCTATTCAGACTTCTTCCTCTGCTTCATTGGCTTTGTTACCTGACCAATTTATCTTCTTCCTTCAGTGCAATATGATAAGCATCCTCCACTGTCCTCACGGTTATCATGATGATTTCATCCTAGATTTCATATCTCAGGCCATTTATATACCTGGAAACCTTTTCATCATCTTTCTCTCTCTGTCCAACCCTAATGTTCATCTTATAAAACTCCTTGGTGTATTCTTTTACTTGTTTTCCTTTCTGTCTCAGGTTATGTAATTTCCTGAGAAGATTTATTTGATAGTATTTGGGTATAAATTTAGCTTTAAGCTTGGCTACCATTCTATCCCCGTTCTTGACCTTTTCTTGCCTTTTCTTCTTCTGTCAACCTGTAGTTCATCCCACCAAATCTCTATGTGTCCCTTCAATCTGGTGACAACATATTTTACTTTATTCTCATCATCAAATTCTTCATAGTCAAAGTATTTTTCCATTGCTCTTATCCAATCCAGTAATTCTTCAACATCTAAGTTTCCTTCATACATGGGGATTTATATTTTTTCTCTTGCTCCCGATTTGACAACAACTTGCAACAAGCGTTCTTCTGCAACTCCTTCAACTTCCATTTTTTCTCTCTCTGCATCATTGACGTCTCCAACATCAGGTTATCTTCTTTGTGCTACCTCCATAACATCTAATCTTGCATGAAGTTCTCTCATCTCCCTTTCCACAACTGGGTTTTCTATAGGTTTCTCCACGCATCTTCTAGGCGACATTGTGTTGAACTTTTCCTTTACACAGAGTTTATGTTATGGTTTTGATACCACTTGATGATACCAGACTACTTCCTTCTTTTACACAAAGCACAATTTGCGGCTCTGATACCACTTGATGGTGTCAGACATAACCTTTTCTTAGGATCTAATACCACTTGATTCAACCCCCTTTCTCTCCTCGGGGTTATGCGACCTCCCAGTCAAGGATATTCAATTCAATGAGCCGAATCGGCTCTTCGGGCCTCTGCTAGAGCCTGGAATCAATTCACATAGGACCCCTTTGGTTACCCACATAGGTTTGATTCCCCCGCGCACACTTTCTCTTGCACTCCTGGTAACACTGAGTGTCCAGCGCTAGCTCCTCTACTGGGCTCTTCTTCCTTATGACCATGGGATATAACCTTCGACTATCCCCCTTTGCGACTTCGAGATTCGGTCATTTCTAGTGCAACTGACTCCTTTTTCCCTGAAATTTGGACTGACGAAATCACCCGGACAAGATCTACGACCCGCGCTTCTCCAATAGCCAACAACCATGATTCACTTTGGGACTCTGGGATTCAATATTTTTGATTGTTCCAAACATTTTTTTCCCCAAAGTTCTTTGTACCCAGAGCTATGGATAGAGCACCATGTTCTCACCTCAATCGATGGTTAAAACACGTCCTTTGTTTCCACTTCAGATGACTTCCAGTCAACGCTCGTCTTCTCCTCTTTCTCCTAGAGTGTAAATCCTATGAAGTGAGAGATCTTCCGCCATGTGTCTTGTTCCAATGGACGGCTCATATGAGCTCTGACTCTTAGACGTTAGGGAGTTCTTGTGCCTTCACACTTCACTTCTTTCGGAGTGACTATTCTCTGGAGTGAATCTCCTTTCTCCATGTGTCCCTCCGTTCATCAACGACTCTTTTTGACTCTGACCTTCGGGACTTAGAACCTTCATGAATTTACTCTCCAATTTCCCCAAAGTGTCCTATCACCGAAGTGATAGATATGACGCCACATGGCTAAACCATTGACAGCTAGGATTAGTTTCTTAACCCTGGAGCTTTGGACGACTTCTGGTCAATGACTCCACTTCCTCCTTTCTTTTCTAGAGTGCACTCTTCTGGATTCCATGATTTGATGAAGCGTGTCCTTCTCAGATCAACGACCACGATTTACTTCTCTACTTTGGGCTTCGGGAGTTCTGGTTCCTCCACATAGAATTTTATACAAATTACTCTTCATCCAAAGTACATGGACCTCCTCCACGTGTCCTTCTGGATCCAACGGTCCATATCTCTTCGGCTTTCATGACTTCGGCATAAATCGTTCCTTTCTCCATGAAAATCTTCTGGAGCTTTATCTCCTGGAATCTTTGATCTGTTGCCATGTATCCTCCTTGATACCGACATATATGATTTCACTTCACCTCTTCAAAACTTCAACGATCCCGCTCCTTAGAATCTTTCAAACCTCTGAATACATGAAGTGTCGAAGGATTTTAAGACTATCCTTCATGCAACTCTCCCAGATCTCATGGTCTGAAAAAACCCTGATTCCTCTGAATGGATCTTGCTCGTTGATTGGGAAATTTTCAATGGGCTCCTCCCTACTGAAGAATTTACATCTGCTATCCCTTATGATCTTGTTTCTTCTCAAAACTTTAAGCTTCTTATAGATGTTTCTGTGACACTTAGTTGAATTTCAACCCTGTGCA
>JASDQU010014720.1:168928-191274 GCA_032191745.1 Picea mariana | reverse complement strand
GTGGTGTTACGTATGGATATAATTAGGTCAAAGTTTTCCATTGAAGTAGTCTTCTCAACCATAACAATTAGAGTAATGATAGTGGAGCTAAGTAACTAGAACTTGTTTGGACATCCTAGACTCTTCCACTACTTTCCACACATCAATCTTAACTATGCCCCATAAGAACTTGGAAAAATCAACCAGAAATCCATTTGGCTTTGGAGCTATATTATCTATATTAAGGATCGAATTTTGGATTTCTTCAGGGAAAACTTTTCTTTGTAGCCTCAAGTTTGGATTTTGAGTAACTAATCTAGGAATTGTTTGGACTACCCTTTTTATTACTTCTCAATTTAATATTGGTTCCTAGAGAATATGATGAAAAAATGAGTTTAATATTTCCTTCATAGTTTTTGGTTCCTATTGCGTAGCACCATTAATGTTTCTAATGCAATAAATTTTATTACTAATTATATTCCTTAAAGTTGTTTCATGGAAGAAGCTTGTTATGATTATTATAGAAGGGGCTTATTTCTCTTATACCCTAATCTAATATACAAATTATAGAACTTGTGATAGTCCCTGAATGATTTTGGTGATGCATCCCTTAATGCAATCTTACTAGGCTACTCTAATGTCTTGAACCACTTCTATTGAAAAAATGCATTTGGTTTTTTCCTCCATTTCTAGCCTAATATTGTGGCACTATTTAGCATTATAATTAATTGCCTCATTGTCTTTCTCAAGGTTCTAGGACATAAAAAATTGTTGCTCCGTAGTCACAACACAATTTTGTACTTGCTCTATTATGATAATGGAATTTTAACATTGAACAAAGATCTTTAGTATTTTTCATATATTATCTTATGGGATGCTCACCCATTTAATGTGATAAGTTATCTTACTTAGATTGATGTAAGCTTTCATAGTTTGTTAAATTATGCATGATGGTTTTGAGATTACACTACATCATGAAAACAAAGAGGTTCAGTGTTTTGGGTGAACCTATCACTAAAGAACATGAATGGTATCTTTGGTCTATTTCTATAATTTCTTTATTTACCATTCATTATTAAACATTGTAAAAGTATAAGGTTAAGTACATTAATATTTAAATTTGCACTACAAATTACATTGTCTTTTTCATTAAATTACGACAAGTATTTTATGTGTTTGTGTAAATAATTCTTTTAGAAACATGTATGGTTTTCCTTAGTCCCATAGTCCCTTACCACAAGGTTCTTGATTCTACATTGAGTAAAATAAATTCAACTATTTTTAACAATTCTTTTAGTCTTAGTTACTAGCCTTAAATTTTTTTTCATCAACTCTTGTAAGTTATTTATCTATTGTAAAACAAATTTTATCCATTCTTATTTGTTGGCATCAATGACCTTTAGGATTGACATCTAATTTATGCAATTTCTACCACTAATCTATAAACATTTTAAATTACTACTTCACAAATTCCTACCACAATGCAAGGATGGATTTATTATACTTCATTTATGATTTGTTGAGTTGAGAAAGATTTAAAATTTTAATGTGTGTATCTAAAATGACCTTTGGGTGTTGCTTCAATTTGCTTCTTAATTTAATTCATGGTGATGAAAATGTTTTTGCTAATATATTTATGTATAACATCTTGAGTTATCACCACTTTCTTTATATTTCACTTTTCTCCTCCCAGAATTAGATGGTTTTGATAATTATAATTGTGTTAGCATATCTCTAATCAAGGATTATCTCATGTTAGTGGATCAAAATGAATGCATTAATAAATTTCATTATTCATTTATCCCAAATTCGCAACCTATGCCATCATTAACTTTTTAATTGGCCATCCACAAAAGAAGCACATTTGACTTTATTGTCTATTATTTTTCTCTGTCTTTGTCAAATTTCTTAGTTCATTTATACTAATTTACTACATGTGCTAGTGGCCTAGAACTTATCTTTTGTTTTTAATTATCTTTAGGTCCATTGTTTATTTTTTGTTGTAAAAATAGTTCCCATCTCTTATGTGACATCAATATGATCTCTTAAATGTTGAATTAACATCACTAGCATAGTATACTCATCTAACAAGTGTCTCTTAAGAAACATCATGAATGCACCGTGAATGTTGATGGGACATGGATACCACAGTGTACCCATTAAACGATCATTGTTAGGATGCCACTTAAGCAATGTAATATGCAACCCTATTAATAGAAAAGAGGGTTTTCCTAGGATTACCTTTATCGATGTCATCTTGATGAGACGTCGATGGAATGCCAAAAAACAACCTATTATGACATATTTCCCTTTCAGTCATGAGTCGATGTATCACCACTTAATCAAAAATTTAATCGTCGATTATTTGACATCACTTTCTCAACCTTAAACTGATGTCAGACATATTCTAATCTGATTTTTACTCGATGTTTAAGACGTTGAATTGATGTCAATTTTCTACCCTGTCAATTTTCTACCCCAAATGTAATAGTAATTGCTTATTATTTCACACATGATTCTACCTAGACTTCATTGGAACTATGCCTTCCTTCTTTTACTAGAGGGTTCTACTCAAGTTTAACCGAAACCCTTTTCTCTACCAAGTTCTTTTTCCTTCTTCACAAACTGGAGGCTCGTTCTCTTTTCCAACAATTCTACCAAACTTTTGTGTTGAAATAATCTCCTTTGATATGGTGGCCTCTATCTCCTTTATCATGGGTTACCAAATGCCCAATATCCATAGGATTCCCATCCCTTATTCATTTTCCTCCATATTATTTCCAAACTCTCATATATCCCTGTTTTTATTTTCTTCTTTGTGCTTCTATTTTCTTCCTTTCCCATCACTTTTATTCTCCACAAAAATCCTAATACAAACGCATCCTCCATGAATCCTTTCACTTTAATATTTCCCATTAAAACTCCAATGAACTCCATTAACAATTAAGGCCCAATAACTAGCAAGGTGTTAAGCAACATCCTTCCAATAACCAACAAAGACTCCAATCAAAAGTCAAAAGAGAAAATGGTCAAGCCACAATCAATCCACCACCAAAATCACATGGAGGAGAGATAACACAAAGTCTATGGGGCCCTCTTCAAAGGACATGTGTACACCCTGAAGGAAAAGATGTAAGGAGGGGGGGGAATTCATTTATCTAAAGTATGAGATAAAATAACCCCCATATAAATTTGGTACCAAAGTTGCACTGTGGTTCAATATTCCAAAATATCTTGAGGAGAAAATAAAGCATTGATTTTGAGGGAGGATTGGATGATTGACAACCCATCCCAAAGCTAAAAATAATTCATTTATCTAGGTGATCGAATGGATTAGGGTAATCCATGGAACACTATATGCCTTGATCTCCTCTTCTTTTCACATGCTTCCAAATCCTAGGTGAATGGTGAAGTTAGGAGTACTCAGTGTGTGAAGATGTTGGATTGGTGTCTACACATATCTTATCGAGTTGGTACTCAGTTGAGGAGATTGGTGTCTCCAGTAGGTTGGTGCCTACATATTGCTGAGTTAGTGCTCAATTAAGGAGATTGGTGTCTCCAATAGGTTGTTGACTACAATATTTGTAATAGTAGGTGGTTCCTATAGACATTTATAAAGATAATTTTTTATGGTTTTCTCCCGCAAGGGTTTCCGTGTTAAACTATGTGCATTGTGATTCAAGTTTATATGTGATTATTGTTTCTCATCTAATGAAAGATTGATGAATGGTTAAATAAAGTAAAAAGTATTATATACTAATTATGTTAAGCCTTAAATAGTGGCACATTACCCCTTAATTGGGGCATATTACATTAGTAATGTTATTTTATTTATGTCGGCTTGGGGCCATTAGTTGTAATTGTACCTCCTAGTCTTCTATATATACCAAGGAGACATTTTCATTTGGAATCATCTTGTATTTGGAAATTTATGTGGTGTATAAGGAGTTTTCCCCCTCGAAGAGGATTATTATCTGAAATTATCTCTTTTTCAAGGTGTTGAGTACTTATTCTAAGGTTTTTCTATGCTATCTTGATATTTGGTTCTTAACATTTGGTATCAGAGCTCAAGGTCTTGGGGTTTCGCTGCTACATCTGAGACACCTTGCAATTTTCGCTATAATTTTTTTTCTACGATGTTTCAGAAGGAACCCCTTAGAGGATATTTATTAGATAGATCAAGGTACGTTGGGTTCAAATTTCATCTCCTGAGGCCTTATACTTTAGGAGATATAGCCTGTGTAATATAGGGTTCTAGAATCATCCTGAATTTAGTCATCATGGAATTTTCGCTATGAATTTTTTTATGTAACGTTTCAGACCTTGAAATCTAGAGGATATTCATAGAAATTATTAAGGTATCCATGATAAAATTTCATCTTCTGGGTAATCTTACATTTGTAGATACACCCTATGGAAGATAGGGTATCTGACTAGTTCTATTGACTAGTCTCAAGCAAGTGTTCCAGGTAAAACAATCATAAATTCTTCCTCGAGCATCCAAATTGATTGAGACTAGTTGAATTGAATAGTGGACAGTCTTTAATATTTCTGGTACAATTTTCAGAATTGTATATCAATTATTTTATGCGGGGAACTCTATATAAGTGATATCTCCTCGAAAGGCAAAAAATCAACAAGTTGTGGGGAAGTTACCATAACTTCCACTTGGCACATCCAATTTTATCAGACTTGTGGAATTTCAAAGAAGAGATATCAAAGAACTACAAAAAATAAATTTTCATACCCAGAAGGGACGAAATGTTGGAGATACAACATAACAAAGATCGTCTAGCAGAACCACCTCAAAATCAAGGTTTAAAAGTGATACTTGGCCAACTTGCCACCAAAAAAGGGAATTCCTACACCAAATAATCCTCCAGACAATCCTACTTGGACTCTTGATGAAGGTGAATAAATGCATAGGGACATAAATGATTTATAAAAGAAGACAGTAACAAAATATGAACTACAAGGGATGATGGATGGTTTAAAAAGGGAGATCTTGAAAGGATTGAAAAATTTCCTAATAGAGAGGACACCTGAAAGTGAAAATGTATCCCATGAAATTCATGATGAGGACACAAGGAAGAATCAAGAATTGAGAAAATCCAACTTTGGGTTGAAGACCAACCACTTTCCTAAGATTGATATGAGGAAGTTTGATGGCAAGGACCCAATCACATAGATACTTCAGATGGAGAAATTCTTTGATCTACATGATGTGCCACATACACAAAAGGTACGAATTGTTTCTTTATATTTATAACCCAATCAATTTGTGTGGTATCGATGGCTTTGTTCTCGCAAATCACTCATCACTTGGACAATTTTCACGGAAGAAATTATAACACATTATGAGGATATAAGGAGCAATACCTTCTTTATCCAATTGATAAATCTCAAGAAAAAGGGTCCAGTTACAAAGCACATTGAGAACTTCCAAAGATTGAATATAAAGGTAACATATATTCCATATGAGCACTTGATTGATGTATTCATAGGAACTTTAAGGGATAACATTCAACATGAAGTTCTCCTTTCGGAACCCAAATAATTGGAGAATGCATTTAGGGTGGCAAGAAATGTCGAAAGTAAAAATATGGCCATGGCTACTAGAAGGAACACTCCTAACATCTATTGAGAGCATAATATTCCTTCTTCTGAAACACCTCAACCTACAAGGTTGACACCTCAACAATTGGATGAAATAAAAGAAAAAGGTTCATGATTTAATTGTGACCACAAGTAAAGTAAGGGACATAAGCGTGGTGAGAATAAATTATTCTACATAGATTTTGAAGAGGAAGAAGAACAAGAACAAGAAAAAGAATCATCTCAAGATGAAAATGTAGAAGCAATTTATTCTCAAGAGTCGACTCCCACAAGATCATGTAATGCATTGGCTGGAATTAGCACTCCTCAAACCCTCAAGATTGAAGGATATATCAAAAATAAAAAGGTAATAGTTCTAATTGATTCTGGTAGTATTCATAATTTCATTCACTATAAATTAGCCAAAGCTCTCAATTGCTTTGTATATCCAATGCCAGAGTTTCAAGTAATGATTGCAGATGGAGGAACTATCAATTGCTTAAGAAAATGCAATAAGATAAATCTCACTATGGGGGAATATGTAATGAATAGTCCAATGATTTCTATACCCATGGGTGGTGATGTTGTCGTACTAGGAATCCAATGGTTACAATCATTAGGAACAATGGCTTTTAATTTTCAAGAACTTTTCATGAAATTTTCATTGGAAGGAAAATAAATTGAGTTAAGAGGTATCACAGGGAAACCCAGTAAGGTGATAATCTCTAATGGCATGAAAAAATTGTTGAAAAAGGGGCATCAGGGTGTAATTGCACAAATATGCTCACTATATGTTCAAATATCTAAGACATCTATTCCCCTAGATGTCCAAGGGATCATTCATAAGAATTCCAAAGTATTTGAATATATTCCCAAAGGCATTCCACCCACTCGAAATCATGATCATGCTATTCACCTAATTCCTGGGAGTGTTCCTCCTAACATCAGGCCTTACAGATACCCTTATGCCCATAAGAGTGAAATTGAGCGTATGGTTGAAGAAATGTTAGAGGCTAGCATTATTAGACCTAGCCAAAGTTCTTACTCTGCACCGGTGGTAATGGTACTCAAGAAAGATGGCTCATGGTATATGTGTCCAGATTATAGAGAGCTCAATAAGATCACTATTAAAGATAAGTTTTCCATTCCTGTCATTGATGAATTGTTAGATGAACTACATGGAACAATCTATTTCACAAAGTTGGATCTCTGTTTAGGGTATCATCAAATTAGAATGAATGAAGAAGATATCCCAAAAACAACACTCCAAACTCATGAAGGCCATTATGAATTTTTGGTCATGCCTTTTTTCCTTACAAATGCACCTTCCATATTCTAAGGGTTGATGAATTCCATTTTCAAGCCCTTCCTTCAAAAATTTGTGTTAGTATTTTTTGATGACATACTAATCTATAAAAAGTCTTGGGAGGATCATGTACGACATGTTGACAAGGTGCTACAACTACTAAATGAGAAACAACTATATGCCAAACCATCCAAATGTTTATTTTGGGTGAAGGAGGTAGAGTATTTGGGTCATATTGTATCTCATGGAGGTGTCAAGGTAGACCCCAACAAGATTAAGGCCATGATGGACTGGCCGATTCCCAAAACATTGAAGAATCTTAGAGGATTTTTGGGTTTGACAGGTTACTACTGGAAGTTTGTTCAGAACTATGGAAGAATAGAAACACCTTTAATGACACTGACTAAGAAGGATGCATTTTCATGGAATCCAGAGGCAACTCAAACTTTTGAACAACTTAAAGAGGTGATGTGCAAAACTCCTATCTTGACCACACCAGACTTCACAAAAACCTTTATTGTGGAATATGATGCCTTGGGAAATGGCATTGGTGTTGTCCTAATGCAAAAAAGGAAGGCCCTTGTCTTTTGAAAGTCGACCACTCAAGGGAAAGGAGTTACCCAAACCCATTTATGAGAAGGAAATGATGGCAATACTACATGCATTGAAGAAATGGCACCCTTACCTAATAGGTAGGCACTTCAAGGTCAAAACAAATCATGATAGTATTGAATACTTCTTGGAACAAATATTATCTTCAAAAGAACAACAAAAATGGGTGACCAAGATATTGGGTTATGATTTTGAAATCATCTATAAAAAGGGGAAGAAAAATGTTGTGGCAGATGCACTCTCAAGAAATGATGAAGATGCTGAGGCCTTTCTCTGTGCTATCTCGATCATCCAACCTGATTGGATAATAGAAGCGAGGGATGAATGGAAGAATGATGAAAACATGTGGACTCTCATTCAAAGGTTGCAACAGGATTCCAGTGCATCAAATACATTTACATGGAAAAATGATTCACTATGGTGCAAAGATCACTTATATTTATGTAAGAACTCCCAAGTCAAACAAAAGGTACAAATGAAATTGCACACCTCTTCGGTAGGAGGGCACTCAGGATTTTTGAAAACGTACCATAGGGTCAAGAAAGATTTTTTTTGGGATGGCCTTAAAATTGATGTTCAAAGGTATGTGGCAGAATGTTTGGTTTGCCAAAAAAATAAGGTGAAAACAATTAAGACCCTAGGTCTTTTACAACCATTAGCCATCCCAAGTCAACACTGGGAGGAGGTTTCCATGGATTTTATCACAGGGTTATCGAAGTCTGAAGGAAAGAGTGTCATCATGGTGATTTTTGATAGACTAACCACGTACACACACTTTTTTGCACTCTCTCATCCCTTCAAAGCTAGTACAGTTTCCACCGCATTCATGGAGACAGTTCAAAAGCTACATGGAAACCCAAAGATTATTGTAAGTGACATAGATCCCATCTTCACTAGACATTTTTGGACAAAATTATTTTCTTGTTTGGGTACTCAATTGGATCATAGCTCATCCTATCATCCTCAATCTCATGGACAAACTGAGATAGTGAAAAAATGTCTGGAATGCTACCTTCGTTTCTTTGTCTCTGATAAATAAACACAATGGTTCAAATGGTTACCCTTGGCAGAATGGTGGTATAACACTTCCTTTCATACTGCAACAAAAATGACACCATTTATGGAACTCTATGGTACCACCCTCCTTCCATCACTTATTCTCTAAAATAAAAATATAAGGTTCAAGCAGTGGAAGATCACATCAAGCATCAACAACAAGTTCTCCAAATATTAAAGGACAACCTGACCATGGCACAAAATCACATGAAACAACAAGAAGATCAACATCGTAGTGAAATAAGTTTTGAAGTAGGGGATTGGGTTAAGACTATACAAACAGATGTCCCTCAAGAAAGCCAAGAAGGATAATAAATTATCACCAAATTAATATGGCCCTTATAAGGTGTTGAAAAAGATTGGTTCTATGGCATACAAATTGGAGTTTACTGCGTCTTCACGAGTACACCCAGTTTTCCATGTTTCATTCTTAAATAAGGTTATAGGTGACAAGATCCTAGTTCAAACCATATTTCCAGAACTTGACAAGGAAGGAAAAATCATATTGGAGCCTGAAGCTATTACTAACACAAGAATTCACCAGCTGAGGAATATATCCATTTCAGAGTATCTTATTAAGTGGAGGAAATTACCTGTTGAAGATTCCACTTGGGAATACGAGTCTTTTATACATAAGAATCCAGAATTACTCAAGCATTGTGGAAAAAAATTGTTTCAAGGGGAGGGGCATGTTAAGCCCTAAATAATGGCACATTACCCCTTAATTGGGGCATATTACATTAGTAATGTTATTTTATTTATGTCGGCTTGGGTCCATTAGTTGTAATTGTACCTCCTAGTCTCCTATATATACCAAGGAAACATTTTCATTTGGAAACATCTTGTATTTGGAAATTTATGTGGTGTATAAGGAGGTTTCCCCCTCGAAGAGGCTTATTATTTAAAATTATCTCTTTTTCAAGGCATTGAGTACTTATTATGAGGTTTTTTTATGCTATATTTATAATTGGTTCTTAACAAATTCACCCCCCCCCTCTCATTATAAGCATAATCTCAACAATTTGAATTAGAGCGGGTTCCTTCAGAAATAGTTAAACCATTGGAAGGCAGATATTGAGAACAAATGGATTGTAAGGAAGGTATCCCTACAAATAGAGATCCTTTGTTCGATCAAACAAACTATGTAACATGGAGTATAAGAATGAGGACATATTTTTAGACCCTTGGGTTTTATATTTGAGAATCAATCACAACATGTTATACAAATAAAGCCGGGAAGGAGTCAAGTGAAAACAATGAAAAAGCAATAGAGGTCATCTTGAGTGGTCCACCAGATTATGAGATTGTCAAGGTAATGAAGTGTAAAATAGATAAATGTATTTGGGACAAGCTACGAAACATTTATGAAGATATATCCAGTGAAGATAAATCTAGTGAGTGTTCCTATTGTGAGTCAAAGATAGAAGAAACACAAGTTGTGAGAAAGCTAAAAGGAGGATTTGGAAAATTCAAACAAAGGGAAGATAGTGATGATAAAGAAGAATCTCTCTCCATAACCATGGAAACAAAACCCACTAATGAAGAAAATGAAGATTCAGAAGAAGAATAAAATGACAGGTAAGTGAATCTTGAAGCAAAAATTGTTAGTTCCTTAAAAGAAATAGACAGACTCAGGGAAGAGAATATAAAGAAGAAGAAGCAATTGCAGAAACATGAAAAGAAGGATCATGATCTTGATGAAACAGAGAAGAAAATTATTATCCTGAAGAATCAACTAGAAGAGGCAAAAAGGAAAGAAGAAGTGGTGAGAATCCATCTGAAAGAAAAGGAAGAAAATTACGAGAAGCTAAAAGCTGGAATAGTTTCCTTAATAAATGAACTAGAGAAAACAATTGATCAGTTGAATAGAAGCTTGAAGTCTGGAAAGAGTACTGAAATATTAGATAATATTATTAGTTTCCAAAGGTCACCATTCATCAAGACATGTCTCAACATTTACGATGATAAACAAAAGACCACCGAGGTAGATGAAAACATTAAAGTCACAAAGCCATAAAAAAATGAAGAAAAGCCTGAAAGCTATGCTAATATTCTCAAGGGCTCTACCAATAATGAAAGCAACAACACGAAATAAAATTATGACCGAAAGAAAGTTGATTATTCTCACAATAACAACAAGAATGAGTTCATAAGAGTTGTTCCACCATGAAGACCTTTCACAAACTGGTACCAAAATCTCTTTCTTGGCTATTGGGTGAAATCATGAAGATGGGTAACACTTTTCCTTGTTTTATGAGAAAACAAACTGTATTTTCACAAGTTCTTCAACTTCCGGCATACAAAAGTATTTTTTTTTTTTTAGAATTTCACTTTACAGTAAAATACAAAACTTGTGAAGAATTTTGTTAGCTTTCCAATGACTATTTTTCAATTTTTTTTTATTAAGATTTGATATGTCAATTTGACAATTGTTTAACATTGTGTTCCTTAAACATGAAAGGAATGATAATGAGTTATTTTTTCCTCCAACAATGTATCTATTATTAAACTTATGTTTTTAACAAACAAAATATATTGCAAAAATCTACAGAGACTCTATTTTATTATGACTATAAGTTTGAATCTAACGGATGAATATTATAATTTCTAGAATTTTTTGAAGTTGACCAAGACGAAAACGTTGCAGATTTTAGAAATATGTTTTCCTCCACCTTGTATCTATCTTAATTTTTACTTAAAATTAAAATATAAAAACACCCTTTTGAAAAAAACAATTTAAGGATTATGAATATAATTTTTTCTAAATTTTTCACTGTGTATTTTTAGAGATACGGATATTTCATTTCACTGAATCATAATGTCTGCTGAAAATATTATGCAATGATTTTTTTTTTAATTAAATAAAATTAATGAAAATGAAAACAAATTATAGGAATTGAAAGTAGATTCAATTTTTCAAATGTTGGTGTCATTTTTGAAACCAAATTCTAAGTATTTGCAGGAGTCTGCAACCTCCAAAGTTCAGGTAAGCTAGGGGCAATTCTCTGGTTTCTGTTTAGAGTCTCAATTTCTAGTTTTTGGTCTATTGTTTTTCTTGCAATAACTTTGGTCATAAAGCAATAGATTGTAGAGATTATGCAAGAAGTGATCATGTGAGAGATACAAAAATAGGTTCTTACAAAACCTCAAAGGATGATTATGTGAGCAACAAAACCATAAGTTCTCATGGGTTTCCTAACAAAAACTACAATTCATTTTCTCCTCTACTTGATACTAAATTTTATAAGTGCAATAACTACGAGAACATAGCACATGAATATAGGAAGAAAAGGAAGACAATGCTCTCACCAAGAATAGAGAAGACAATGCTCTCCTAAACAAAACAAGGAAGACAATGCTCTCACCAAGCATAGAGAAGAATACACCAGGTATGGAAAAGAAAGTAAAAAGAACTAAAGAAGGAAGAAAGTGGACTTTCACTTTATGCTCAAAATGAAGGGAACTAATGGTACATTAATAGTGGATGTTCAAAACACATGATAGGGGATTAGACTAAGTTTCTCACATTGAAGGAAGAAAAAGGAGGCAGTGTTACTTTTTGGAGATAAGGCTTCTACAAGGATAGTTGGAAAAGGTACCGTTAGTATTGACAATGGAAAGACTAAGACACATAATGTCTTATATGTTGAAGGGTTAAAGCATGATATTCTAATTTCCAACCAAATGTGTGATCAAGTTTACAACCTCACATTTAATTCTAAAGGGTGTGAGATAAAAAAAGCGACTTCAGGAATATTAGTGGCAAATGCAACATAACCTCAAGAGATGTATACATACTCGATAAAGTCAAAGGAGAAAAACATTGTATGGGGGTGATATCCCTCTCATATCATCAGTATGGAGAATCACAATCTTAGAGGGAGTATCCCTTTTCCATTGATGTCAAATGGGAAGAAGTTGCAAACAAAGGAAGAGTTGCAGACAAAAGGAAACTTGCAAACATGGGGAGTATCATAATTGACTAAGGGTTGCTATCAATGAAAATGGAGGATATTGTTGGAAATATTGTTGTCATTGATGTCAAATATAGGGGGAGCCTACAAGATGTACAAGACAAATATTACAATCCTACAAATTTCCAAGATAAAGATTGCAAGATGGAGATTGTTGAAAGTGTTATTTTTGGTCATTTTGGATACCCTATATTTGAAGGAATTTTTACCCTACATACCTAGCTAAAATGGGAGCATAAGTTATATGGTTGGAAATATTATTATGATACCTTTCAAACAATATATGGAATTCCCTCTAACTCCCTAGGAATGAGGAGATATATTTTTTTCCGTCCAACAACCCATCCATAAAATTGAGGTTGGCTCAACCAATTTTTATAGGTCGGCCCAGAAAGTGGGGACAAAATTATTATGAATATATGATAGATTTTTGCATTTGAAGAGAAATCAAATAAGAGATCAAGTTTGAGGTGCACTAAAGGTGTTGGGGTGTCCCTTTCAGATCTAGAGGTGTCCAAGATAAGTCCAAGAGACTTTCTTCTTCTCAAGGTATGCTATAAGGTTGTGATGTTGTCGTATGAACTGCTATGAGGTTGTGATTTTGTAGTGAGGTTGTGATGTTGCCATGAGTAGATGTTTCCATGAGTGTATGTTTTCATCAATGAATGTTTCTGTCAGTGGATGTCGCCGCTCGTGAATGTTGTTGTTAGTGGATGTTGTCGTCAGTGAATGTTGTTGTTGGGCTTCATTTTTTTCATATTTCTCCGCCCAATAAAGTTAGTATTTCGCTAGTAATCCATGTCCATCTATTCCATAAACCTTCATTAAATGTCATTATTCACCATTATATATCCAGTGTGGTTAATACATAAATTTTCTATGTTTTTAGTGATTAAAGACGATTATATCATAGTGACGATGGTTCATGTTAAGAATTCCTGCAGATCAAGCTTCTTCTCTAAGTGATATTCAACATTAAAATTGTTCTTACATTTGCAGTGGTCCTCACCAAGCTTTCATTTCCTGCATAGGCCAAATTTGTTAGTATGACAAAAAACCGAGTTCATTTCTTGTACCATCATGTTCAACATTCCCATACTTGCAGTTCCCATACCCGATATTGTAGCTTAGCTTATTGGTGCGTCTATGGGAAAAAAATGAGAACATGGGTTTTCTCTACAGCGACGTCGACATGATATCACATGTTTTAGAATGTGCCCATCTCGCACATGTGGTCCTCCAACAAAAAAAAAAAAACAATTCAGCTCAATTTGGCAACAATTTTCAAACAATAAATTTCCGCCTCGATCTTCATGCAAATGAAGACAAATATGAAGAATTGGAAACATGGGTTTTGTTCAAAACATATTAAATTGAGTAATAAATAGGTTGTTTCCAAAGTAAAAAATCATTGGAGAGTTATGCTCGGTTCTTCAAAGCCAATCTGCCCAAACTGCATAAATTCTCCCAAATTCATAATTAATGCCCATATTTTACGAAAATGCCAAATCAATTGTCTATTCAACAAGAGGAGATGAATCTCAACCATTTTGAATTATAGAAAGAATTTGTTATGATGTATTGGTATTACGGGTAGCAAATGAACCAATTGATCTTGGGTGTTATCATTTTCTATTTTGTTTCTATTTCATACTTAAACAAATCTGAGATTTTGGGGGAAATTGGTTTTGATCCACCCCAATGTGCCTCTGGTACAAATACTTAGACAAAGAATAGAGCAGGGAGTAGATTCCTTTTGTAATATGTTTTGGAAATGGTAGTCGACAAAGGGATTCATTAAGGCAACAAGCATGTGTGCTTCCCTTTTGTAAACAGAGTTGATCTTCCATTAATGAAAGTTGCTTGCTCCTAAGTTCTGGTGCATCACTTCAACCTAATTTGATCATTCTTGGTAGTGTTAGTCAGGTTGGGAAGGGCCCCTCAATATTGGGTAACATTCTGCCACTTCACTTTGTTAGTTAGATTGCAAGTGTGATTAATTTATGTCTTCATATTCAATTTGCAATACTTCACTCGCTGTTTCAAGAGTTCTAATCGATTCTAGTTTTTCATCGTTCAATTTGTTGGCTTCATTACGAATTCAGGAGATCACTTCTAAGGATAGACCACTTGCAATTTATGTTCCTTCCTCTTCCCAGTGCCTTGATTTCTCATGCACCTTAGATTGCTTTCCTCTTTCCACTGTTCAGTTCTCCCTCTAATCTATTACACGTTCTTCCCTATGACTTCGCCTCCATTTATGATCCCAACTCCCATCATCTCAAGCTCCAATTCACCCCTCTCCTTGTGCCTTTAATTTATGTTTTAGATCCAGTTCCTCAACTTTCCATTTAACATTTTATATCGTGTTCAAGTGCTACAGATATCTGTTGCATGTTACATGAGAGTCAGATTGTTGTTCATGGCATATATATATATATATATATAAAGTGTTGATGTGATATCCTTACATTCTTTTCAAGTTTTATTGTTTAGTGACATATATGTAAAGTTATATATGTTGTTTGGTATAAGATTATATGTTATATAACATTGTTGTTATAATATAATATATGTTGTTGTTATGTTGCGATCTCATGTTATCATAAATTGTTAGATCACGTATTTCTATGTATTGTTATATTAATACATTGTTTTGTTGTTTTGATTAATTATCTTGTTGTTGTTCTATCATGTTATTATATCTATTATTTTGTCTCATTGTTATTAGTGTTATATTGTCACATGGAATATATGAAAGTCTTGTTTCATATATATTGTATCAAGTATCATTTTTATGTTGATATGTGTTGTGATGTAAACATGAATGCAGTGTTAAAGGATCGTTGTTGCGAACTAAGAACAAAGCTAAATCTTGTACCAAGATATACCTCACTCTTCTATTTTTGGGTGTATCTCTACTTGAGGAAAAATCTCTGGAGTGTGTTTCCCTCGAAATTACTTTAATTTGTTTTCTTACAACACATGTGTGGATCCACTATAAGAATATCATTGAAGGTTAAAGACACTAATAAACTAATTCCACAAAGTTGCATGAACACCTTTGTGTGAAAGATTGCAACTCAAAACCTTTATAGAATTAGTTGTTCCACAACCCAGTGACAATTTCCTTGGTGTTAATTTTCATTTTCCTTCTTTCATTTCATGCAACAAAAGAAGTTACTACAGGAAGAATCATTTAAGGATTAATACATATTAGTAAGATACACACATGAAGTTACATGAACATACATATATGAAATATTGTAACACTAAACCCTTATATCACTTATTTTCTTACATCCTGGTGACATATTCCTAATGTAAATTTCCTGCAACTTTCCTTGCTTTAATTTGCATGGTTTGTTTGGATTATCTCTGACATAGGATATATAAGAGATTTAATATTTCATTTCCTGTGCGTGCAAATCTAAGTTGAAGAACCCCCGGGGTTGACATTAAATGTAATGGAAATTATACATACAATTTTCCTGACATTTTTGGCGTCGTTTCCGGAGAGGTGCTAAAGGGATTAGAGCATAGGTAGGTTGTTTTCACAAATTCTATGTTTTGTGTGTAATTTAGCTACAATTTCAACTTGGGGGAGAAGAAGCCACAAGATGTAAATGTGCCCTTGATTCATAATTTCTGAAGGGGTTCAATCCCGACGCATTCACTTTGGTGAGTTTCTCCTAAGCCTCATTGTTTTATTTTATGCAAGTTTGTTTTCTTTTAGTTTATTTCATGAAAAGAAGAGAATCCTAACTTGTGTGAATATACAACTTGTTGAGAAAAGGATCCTAGTAGCACAATGGCGCTTCAAGTGCATGATTAGTTTTCTCGTATTTGCTTTAAGTGTGTTTCCTTTTTATTTCTTCAATATTTTTAAGGTTTTCTTTTGGGAGTTGTAAGATCCCCCATACATTAACCCCTGTGCAAGATAGGACCTACCAGCTAGCAAAAGAAGGATGCTCAAGAGTCTGTTGAACAAAAGAGGAAATGCTACTACGAGAGATTTATCAAATTCTAGTAGCAACCGATGTCTCAGCCTCTCAGGAAGAACAAATCCTAACTGCAATTAGGAACATACTTTCCACTTTGGAAGTGATAGAAGAAAAACATTTCCATGAGCCACTTCCACAAGAAGATCTAGAAGCCTTATTTGATCACTCTTTCCAAATTTTTGAGGAAACCAAGGAATTGTGGACCACATTTGATGGAGAGTAGCCTGCATTGGAACCTAAGATCAAGGAGTTCTTGACATACCTATCATCAGATCCTATATGCATCCAAGAGACCAACCATCCGATGGTAGAAGATATGCATGGCACGGTAGAGGAGGATATATAGAGTGGTCCAAATGAACAAGTGAACCAAGAATATCACGACTTTATTGAACATTGGTTCCATACGACTATTTGGTCGAAGCACCACTTTCTTCTTCAACAATTCTTGACATCCTATCATTCAAGGCAACTGGTATCTCATGCTTTGGTATACATTAAAGCATGTTTTTCAAACCTGATTATGAGTATGTTTGTACTCTTGTTACACACATGAATCCACTGGAAGTAATCCTACACTTGAGAAAAGGGTTTCCTTTTTCAAGTAGAGTAGGAAATTGTAATACATAAAATAAATAGAATAGTAAAGAGAAAAATAATTCTAGTTATGAAAACCGAGTAACAAGAGCAACTAGACATGAATCTTGTTTGAAAACTAGGACTCTTGGTGGGAAAAATTCACAATAAGATATGTAAGTTTATGTTGGTTCAAATCTTGTATTGTATTCTTCAAATCATTTATGTTTTGTACTCGCGTCGACCGATGTGGTATTCCTTTAGGCCCACCTTTTGACAAATATTGTCCCATCGACTCCAACACAACATTTGGGATCGAGGTTAGAGAATGTAAAAGTACCTTGGAGTCTGAATTCCTTAATGGTAAATTTACTTAGTGATAATCATGGGAATACATCAATGTCCCTTGATCATCAGAAATTGCGGGTGACTTGACGTTAGCACATCCATTTGTTCCTATCAAGATGTACTTAGGTACCTTGATGCTCATTGCCATCACTAGTGAGGTGCCTCGCATTGGTTAACGACATACATTAATGGTTGGTAATCCAATGATTTCTTTCTATGTTTGACATCAAGAAAATACATTCACATAGATTGAATTGTACCAATAGGGCATAAAGGATGAAGACTATATGCTTTCATGGTATCAACAAAAGATTACAACAATTTGTTTTCTTGTAGTAGCCTGTTCCAATAAAATATTGCCACTTAGTCTTAAGAAGTTTTCATGAGGGAATACAAACCCTTGGGTTTGGGGGAGATCTTCAAATCTCTTCCAGATATTCAGATTCTTGGCAGCATCTCCAATATTTTCAGTTCATCTCAGCCAATTTTTCCTTCCTTCAACATGGTTTAGTTCAACCTCTTTCAACAGATTCATCCCTCATCAACTTCAATTGTCTCTCGTATTCTCAGTCGTTATCAAACTTGATCGCCCTCATATTCAACTTTCATCCAGTCCACATCATGGTTCCGTAGATATTTTGTCACGTTCTGCATAATTTCCACTTCATTCTACAACATGCATCAAAATTCAAAGAAAAGGTAAATTGAGGTAAAACATGTATAAATCTCTTTAATTTACTAAGAGTTTGGAAAACATGATGTATAACCACTATTACCCACTCCACATCGCACTACACATTATCACCCCTTACAAGTACCATCACCACTAGCCAACAACTTTCCATTTTCACTCCACCATTCATAATAAAATCTGTTAGCACATATTATTGCTAAAGGGGTGTTTTTCCTTTAGGAAGTGGCACCTTGGCGAAAAATGATAGAAAGGGGGATAAAAACCCACTTTTTACTCTTATCCTAAATTTAGGCGACGATGTGACTGTTTGGCGTGATGTGGTAAGGGGTGCGTGGATCTGAGCTGCTCATCTTGGCACACTCAGATCTATGATGCGCATTCCATATAGGACCCCCCCCAACATTCTACCTTTAACGAGGGGGGGGGGTGTCCGAGCAGGCGATTTTGTGGCGCAGCCCCCACACTATCGTGTCAACTCCTCGTTATCTCAAACACCCCCCGACACTAAACCTCTTACCACCTCCTCCCCCCCGAGAAAACCGCTTTACCGCCTCCGCTTACTACCTACTCTCCTGCCAACACTTGTCCTCCACTCACTCATATCTCCACCTATCACATCTCCCTTTTTCCTATGTCGCTTGTCATCTCCTGCCATGTGTCTCCCACTCCCATTTCATGTCGCATCCCCCTTTTCACCTCATCTCTCGCATGTCGTCACCCACGCTTCCCCAATCACCTATCCACTATCGCGTCCTTCCACCTAGTCGTCGAGCATTCGTTGTAGCCTACTGATATTGCATCAATTACCTCACCATCTCCTCCTTGTCAGCCTCCATGTCCACTTGTCATCTTCTTGGTCAGCATCCAGTAAATCTTGGGTGGAAGATATTCACAGGGTACGGTCAATGTGTTTTCACGTGCCAGGTTGACTCTTCCCACTCCGATATCGATGAAGAAGTTAATGAAAACAAGGAAGGTGGTTGAGACATTGTCTCCTTCCATAAATAAAATTCTAGAAAGGGACAAATCACGGAAGCAGGCTCTCAGTCCAGTCTTACCAGAGATTGCATTTGACAGAAGACTGCATGGGTAGTCTGACCAACGTCTGCATGCGCAACCTGCCAAAGAAGATCATCTACACAAATCCTTGAACGCATGGCATGATCACACCTTGGGAAATCAGAGCCAATTTTGAGTATATGTAGGCATTTTTTCCATTTTGTTAGGGTCGATGGTTGAGCTAGGCTCCCGTATTGTAAAGTTTTAATGAAGCTTCTGGTTCTCTGGTCATGTGTTGTAATTTGAGACTTCTTGTTTAATGACAATGATCTTTCTCCCTCCATCTTGTTATGCATATGATACTGAAAGTCTGTGATTGAATGATTCACATGGATTGTTTTGACTATATTGCAATGTATGTTTGATTGCAGTGTTTTTATAGCATTTTCAGTTTCCCCAAGATTTGAATCCAAGAGGATCTTGTATTTGAAGATTTTCCTCCTTAGGCTGCCGGAAGACCTGATGTCCATAGCAGACCTTTACAACTTACTGATTGAATTTAAATCAAGACCTCACCTTCTCATGCATGTTGGTCTAGTTTTCTGAGTTAAAATGGTATCATATTGAGTCTGCACCCATTCGACCCCCCTTAAATTTATTCATTGTGACATACAAACTGATGGGTACTGGGCTTACCTCCCCTGCAATCAGGAGGTGACTTATAGTTCTAACATTTCTGGCGCCGTTGTTGGGGAACGAATTGAAGACTTTTCCCTGGGAAGATTCTAAAGGTGCATCAAATATCAGAACCATTGAAGATTGCAACCTGCACCTGGTGACTCCATTGATGTGAATCCACTGTTTCAGTTGTGGCTTCTAGAGGCAGACACATGAGGTCTACCCCACAACTGCCTCTAACAACACCTGGAGTTGACCCAGAGAAAGTTATCAGACAATGAAAGATCCTTCAGGAAGGTACTACTACTACTGAATGATGTATTTCTGATGATTTTCACCATCCTCCTATAGAAACTCCAATATTTGATTCCCATTCTCCTATTATACCGTCTGTTGGAGTTTCCCGAAGTTTAAAGTTTGGGAGTGGTCCCTTTGATTTCTCCCCTCCTGGTCTTGGATTGGAAGGAGAAACCTTTGTCACTCCTACCTCCCCTGAAGTTGTACCATGGTTTAAACCTTGGACCTCAGAAGATTTTCCCACTCTGGGTTTTACCACTCCTCCCCCTGTTAGAGTTATCGATTTTATAGAAGGGGAAATCTCGGTTCCCTCGAGCCCTGTGGCCTTTTCTCCAAATCCACAGTTGTTTCCCCTTGCTCCCAGAAACACACTTCCAGTCTCCCCCATTTGAACTCCATCTCCTCCTGGTTCTTCTCCAGTTCACATCTCAATGGCAGGTGCTAATCCCCTTAGGAACAGAATGGATGCCATAGTGGCTGCGAGATATTCTCCTCTAATCTTACCTCAGCCAATGAGTGCTCTCCCTACTGGAGATTACCTAAAATACATGCCCAAATTCATAGGAGAGGAAGACATAACTGCTGAAGAACACCTTGTTGCCTTCTACAGTTATGCAGACAATCTAAATATTGAAAACGAGGATGTGTGGATGAGAGTCTTTTTCCAGAGATTCGATGGTGAGGTTAGGAAATGGTTTAGGGGATTGACCCCTGGATCCATTGCTAGGATTAAGGCTTTAGATGATGTTTTCTTGAGACAGTGGGGGGATAAAAAGGACTTCATGTATTATATCACAGAGTTCAGGTCCCTAAAGAGAAAAGAGGGATAATCTGTCTCTGACTTCTCCAAAAGATTCAACAAAATGTACAATAAAATCCCTGCTGAGATAAAGCCTACAGAAGCCTCTGCCAAAATTACTTATGATAGTGCTTTCGACCTTGATTTCTACCTTCTATTAAGAGAGAGAAGAGCTACCTCCTTGGCTCATATGCAAGATGAAGCCCTGGAAGTAGAGTCCAACGTATTGGCAGTTGGCAGGCTTAGGAATAAAGCTGACAGAGACAAAGGAAGGGGGAGATCTGAAGCCTCAACCTCCGGTTCCTTTGCGTCTCACCCTCAAGTAGATGAATTGACCAAGATGGTAAAATATCTTTTTGCAGAAATGGAGAAGATGAAATTCGAAGGGAATCAAGGTTATAAGAGTGCCCAAAATGTTGATAACAGAGGTAACTTCAGAAGACCAAATAATACCCCTTAGATACTTCTAAGAGAGCCTCAAAACAAAGATAAGTATGATCATAAAATCCAAACCGCTCTCAAAAATAACCTCGTTGTTGATGAAGAAGGAGAGAAAGAAGATATTGATCCTGAAATCCATTGTCTTGGTGACACCTCCCCATTTCCCCATTCAACCCAATTTGCATACGAGGAGTCCCTTATGGACAGCCAAATAAATGAGCTGAGTAAAGGGGAGAAGACCAATAGTATTCCCAATAAATTAAACTCAAGTCGAAGAAGAAAGAGGGGAAGTCTGACATCCATGATCAGCCTTCCAAAGCAGAGAATCTTTCTAAAGATGCAACAAACAACAACAAGGAAAAGAAAACAGAGAACCCCTCACCAATATCCAAAGGTCCTGTCCCAGAAGTGAGAGAAATTCTGAAGCCCCCCTCCTATTTTAACTTTGAGCATGAAATTCAAAAGATTAGGATCCCTGTACCCCTTTTGGATCTAGTCAAGCACGAATATTTCAAAAAATCCCTTTCTAAGATATTGCAGTCTAAGCCATCATGTCATTCCATAGACTTAGTAAACCTCCAAGACGAAAATCCAACAGTCATCTTAGGTCCTATGATAGAAGATATAGATGATTCATCTCCTCCCTTCTATACATCACTGAACATACATAATAAGGTGTTGCATAACTGTTTGATGGACTTCGGAGCATCTCATAATCTCATACCCAAAAATGTCATGGAAGAACTTGGACTATAAATCACAAAGACTTATCATGATTTGTATTATTTTGATTCAAGGAAAGTGTAGTGTCTTGGGGTCATCAAAGATCTGGTTGTGACCTTGTTTCATTTTCCCATGAAAAGTGTGGTCATGGATATCATAGTAGTTGATGTTCCCCCTAAGTTTGGCATGCTCTTTTCAAGATCTTGGATAAAAATACATGGGGGAACATTGCAGATGGACCTCACATATGATACCATTCCTATGT
>JASDQU010014720.1:112964-168898 GCA_032191745.1 Picea mariana | reverse complement strand
GGGAGAATGCAAGGCTGTACAAAGAATCTCAGTTGGCCTACATTATTAGTGATGAAGCAGACCCACCAACCATCCGATTTTTTCACTCGATACTCATTTGGAATTCAACTTATTGCATCTCACCAATGCCCCTGAAACCCCTCTTGAAATCAGAAAAAAATCCCTTACTCTCTGTGAAGACTCTCCTCTGATTACCTCTGTTTGGAAAAATTTCTTTGATGGAGCCTATTCTAGAGAAGGTGTTGGTGTTGGAGTGGTCTTTGTTTCACCTGTTCAAGAAATTATATCTTTGTCCTACAAGTTAGAATTTGAAACTACCAATAATGTAGTAGAATATGAAGCTCTTGTTTTGGGTTTGAGGGATGCAAAAGACATGGGGATTGAAGAGATATTAGTGTTTGGGGATGCTGAATTAATTGTCCATCAGATCAGAAATATTTATATAGCCAAGCACCCTTGTCTTAGAAGTTATAGAAATGAAGTGTGGGATTTAATTGACAGTTTTTTCTTAGCTTTCAACATTTCATTTGTTCCAAGAGAAGAGAATGCCATGGCCAATTCTCTGGCTATTTCAGCAAGTAATTTTAGAGTCCCTCTGCCACCTAAACTCAGGTATGACGCAGAATTGAAATATAGACCCTCTATACTTGACAATGTCAAGCACTGGAAAGTGTTTGAGAATGATATTGAAATCAAAATATTCCTGGAGATTGTTGATGAATTTTCTGCATTAAACATTCATCAAGATCATGATTCTGAAATAAATCCTCAAGATGATTTTTTTTCTGAACAAAATTGCTAATCATCATATTGTCTAGTTGCCCAGTAATCATATCCCAAAGGGACTAGTTCCTTTGGAAAGACTATTTGACAGAAATGATGTGGCAGTAAAGGGTAAAGTTTCAAATGACGATGTTGATGTAGCTAAGTGCAATATTGGTACAGAAAAGGATCCAAAATTTGTCAAATTGTCAAGTAGCATGTCAAGGGAACAAAGGGCCGAGTATGCCAAGCTGATAAAAGAGTTTTCTGATGTGTTCGCCTAGACATATGAATATCTCAGAACATACGACACAAATGTCATTGAGCATATGATCCCATTGAAGGAAGAGGCCAAACCATTTAGGCAGAAATTAAGACAAATAAACCCCATGCTGCTGCCTATTATGGAAAGGGAGGTAAAGAATCTTCTAGACACCCAAATCATTATCCCTTTGAGATATTATTAATGGGTAGCCAACCTGGTCCTGGTAAGAAAGAAGAATGGATAAATCAGACTGTGTGTCGATTTCAAGAACCTGAACAAAATCTCTAAGAAGGAAAATTACCCTTTGCCAAATATGGAACACATATTGCAGAGGGTGACAGGTGCATATAGAATGTCCATGATTGAGGGATTTTATGGCTATAATAAGATCTCGGTCCTGCTTGAAGACGAAGAAAATACCACCTTCACCACTCCTTGGGGTACATTCATGTATGCTAAGATGCCCTTTGGATTGATGAACACAGGGGAAACCTTTCAACAAGCTATAGACATCACCTTCATTGGAGAAAAGGATATATTTGTAGTCATCTATCTGGATGACATTACAGTTTTTTCCAGGTTTGATAAAGAACATTTTTAGCATCTGAGAAAGGTCTTCTTAAAGTACAGAAAATTCGGTCTCTCCCTAAATCCCAAAATGTCTCTATTTGCCATGCAAGAGGGAAAATTGTTGGGGCACATAGTATCAGCTAAGGGAGTCAGGATTGATTCAAGTAGAGTGGAAGCTATTCAAACCTTGCCACTTCCCTGATCCAAGAAGGAAATTCAGTCTTTCTTGGGCAAAATCAACTTTTTAAGAAGGTTTGTTTCAAATTTTGTTGAATTAATGAAGCATATCATAGCCATCCTCAGAAAAGGAAATGAAATGAAATGGACTGTTGATACTAGAAACTCTTTCGACCAAATCAAGAAGGCCTTGACCGAGGCACCTGTGCTCATCAGTCCTGATTACTCCAAATATTTTCTGATTTTTTCCTTTGCTTCTTTTGATACAGTAGAAACTATTTTATTGCAGAAGAATGTTGAAGGGCCAGAGCAACCTATTTCCTTTTTCAACAGAGCACTGAGGGATGCAGAGATAAAGTATGACATCATGGAAAAAAGGCTGATGCTTTGGTGAAATCCCTCAAGTATTTCAAAATATATGTCCTGCATTCAAAAGTTATTGCATATGTTCCTTCAGCTTATGTGAAGGATATTCTCATTCAGCCTGACATAGATGGGAAAAGGAGCAAGTGGATTTCCAAAATCCTTGAATTTGATTTGGAAATAAATCCCAACAAACTAGTTAAAGGCCAAGGTTTAGCCAAGCTATTGGATGAATCTAATTGCAAATCTTTGGGGGTTAAATTCATCAACACTTTCTCAGAAAATCAACAAGCAGAGTTGTCTTCTACAGGCCCACAAGTCAGCCCTACATTGGAAGAATGCATCTGGTACAAAGACATCATATTCTTCCTGTAAAAGTTGTGACCTCCAGATGGTATGGGAAAAAGCAAGGCAAGAGCTCTTAAGCTCAAAGCAATTAAATATTTCCTTATTGATCAAGTTTTGTATTGGAAAGACCCCCTAGGAGTGCTTCTGATATGTTTAGATCCACACGAGGCCCAAATGATTATGTTTGATTTTCATGACAGCCTATGTGGGGGACATCATTTCTAGAGAACTACAGCCTATAAAATTCTTAGGGATGGGTATTTCTAGCCTAGTCTATTCACCAATTTTTGTGCAAGGATCAAGACTTGTGTTAAGTGTCAGAAATTCACCGGGAAGCAACAACTCAAGTCTTTTCCATTGAATCCCGTGGTAGCTTCATGACCCTTTCAGCAGTGGGGCCTAGATTTTATTGGGGAAATTCATCCTGCCTCAAGTGGTCAGCACAAGTTGATCTTGACTGCCACTGATTACTTTACCAAGTGGATAGAAGCTATCCTCTCAAGGACTGCTTCTCACAAGGTAATTGTTGGTTTTCTTGAGGACATTATAGCAAGATTTGGTTGTCCAAAAAGGATTGTCACTAATAATGCTGCATCCTTCAAGGCTGAACCATTGATCCAATTTTGTGAACAGTTTGGAATTTCATTGATTCACTCAACTCCTTACTACCCCCAAGGGAATGACTAGCAAAGTCCTCTAACAAAATCCTAATAAATATCATCAAAATACTGTTAGAGGACAATAAGAAAGCGTGGGATTCAAAGCTCAAATTTGCTCTGTGGGCTAACAGAGTGACAACAAAGAGATCTCTTGGTGTCCCTCCTTTTCATATTGTGTATGGGGTTGAGGCCATCTTCCCTTCTCATCTCGCCTTGCCAGTGGAAAAATTCTTCCAAGACTACCAAGGGGAACCTGATGATATGATTAAAAGAATGCAACAACTAGTAGAAGTGAAACAAACTAGAGAATAGATATTGGACAAAGCACATGAACATCAACAGAAGATCAAGCAAGATTTTGAAAGAAAGGTAAGAAAAGAGGATTTCCAGATGGGAGACCTAGTACTCAAATGGGATGTGCCCAAGCAGAACAAAGGCAAGCATAGAAAATTCAAATCCTTGTGGATCGACCCCTTCAAGATCTATAAGAAGTTTCCAAATAACATTTACAGGTTGCATAATTTGGAGGGTGATGAAGTTTTTGGTGGCTTTGTTAATGGGCATTTTCTGAAGAATTTTTTGGTTTGAGCCATGAATGGTTTCCCATGTAATTGTAAATATCATTTTTCTTCCATTTTAATAGCTGACTCCATAACCCAACACTAAGGCATTGAATCTTCTGAAGTTCTTAGAGCCTCACAGGGAGGTCTCTATCCCCCATCGAGCCTATTGTTAGCATATATCATTGCTAAAGAGGTGTTTTTTCCTTTAAGAAGTGGCACCTTGGCGAAAAATGATAGAAAAGTGGGCTAAAATCCCACTTTTTACTCTTATCCTAAGTTTAGGCGACGATGTGACTGTTTGGAGCGATGTGGTAAAGGGCGCGTGGATCTGAGACGCTCAGATCTATGGTGCACATTTCATATCGGACCCCCCCCGACATTCTACCTTTAACGAGGGGGGGGTGGGGGTCCAAGCAGGCAGTTTTCTGGCACAGGCCCCACACTATCGTGTCACTTCCTTGTTAACTTGGACCCTCCTGCACTAAACCTCTTACCACCTCCCCCCCCCCCTCTGAGAAGATCGCTTTACCGCCTCCGCTTACCGCCTACTCTCAACACCTGTCCTCCACTCACTCATCTCTCTGCCTATCACATCTCCCTTTTTCTTATGCCACTTGTCATCTCCTGCCATGTGTCTCCCACTCTCGTTTCATGTCGCATCTCCCTTTTCACCTCAGCTCTCGCATGTCGAAACCCACGCTTCCCTAGTCACCTCTCCACTATCGTGTCCTTCCCCCTGGCCACCGAGCATTCGTTGTAGCCTGCTGAGCTTGGATCAATCACCTCGCCAACTCCTCCTCATCATCCTCCACGTCCGCCTGTCGTCTTCCTGGTTAGCATCCAGTAAAGATTAGGTGGCAGATATTCACAGGGTGCGATCAACGTGTTTTCACGTGCCAGGTTGACTCTACCCACTCTGATCCCGATGAAGCAGTTAATGAAAAAAATGAAGGTGGTTGAGACATCGTCTACTTCCATAATTAGAAGGCCAGAAAGGGACAAATCATGGAAGTAGGTTGTCAGTCCACTCTAACCAGAGATCGCATCTGACAGAAAACCGGATGGGCAGTCTGACCAATGTTTGCATGCGCAGCTTGAAAAAGAATCTCATCAACACAAAGCCTTGAATGCACGACATGATCACGCCTCAGGAAATCAGAGCGAGTTTTGAGTATATGTAGTCATTTTTTCCATTTTGTTAGGGTCGATGGTTGAGCTAGGCTCCCTTATTGCAAAGTTTTAATGAAGCTTCTGGTTCTCTGGTCATGTGTTGTAATTTGAGACTTCTTGTTTAATGATAGTCAACTTTCTCCCTCCATCTTGTTATGCATCCGATACCGAAAGTCCATGATTGAATGATTCATGTGGATTGTTTTGACTGTATTGTAATGTATGTTTGATTGCAATGTTGTTATAGTGTTTTCAGTTTCCTGAAGATTTGAATCCAAGAGGATCTTGTATTCGAAACTTTTCCTCCTTAGGCTGCTGGAAGACCTAATGTCCATAGCATACCTTTACATTCCCCTCACTAGTTCTTCCCCCTACTCACCTTTACTACAACTTACTGACTGAAGTTAAATCAAGACCTCACCTGCTTATGCATGTTGGTCCAGTTTTCTGAGTTAAAACGATATCATCTTGAGTCTCCGCCCATTCAACCCCCCTTAAATTTATTCATTGTGACATACAAACTGATGGGTATTGGGCCTACCTCCCCTGCAATCAAGAGGTGACTTCTAGTGCTAAAAAAATCTATACTCTGATTATAAGACCGAGCAATGAAAAGAAAATATGTGATATACAAATACAAATACAAATCATTCATAGTGTCTTTTCCTTATACATCATAAGACATTCCTAATGTCATCATATGAATGTTCTAAATAAGAGGATGAAGTCATTGTTTCCTATCTAAGCAAAGAACCACAAGTAAACACTGAATGAAAGCAAAGAAATTGTGGTATACACATACAAAGCAACATCCACAATGTCTTCTCCTTGTACATCATAAAACATTCTTAAGATCATTAACCAAATGTTTTGAATAAGAGGATGAATTCATTGTTTCCTATTCAAGCAAAGAACCACAAGCAAATATTTTTTTAAAAAATGAAAGAGTATAAAAATTCCTAAGTTCATATTTCCACCATCTCCAAAACCATCTCCATCACTCATCCACCATCCCTCACAATACCCATCTCTTGCTTTTCCTCCATTTTCATGACGATTTTTGTTGCTCTTTTTTAAAGGAAATCAATTTGACATTTATTTGTTGTGACAATATGATAAATTAGTTGCAAAGAGTGTTACTCCACAAGAGCCAACACCTTCAGTCTCTAGAGTGTTTCTCCACAAGAACCAACACTAGAAACAATGTCACAAATATCTACCCATACTGGATAATTAACAAAGTATACAATGGACATTGAATAAATATGTACAAGTTCTTGTTTGCATGAGGACATGCAAATCCTCGGGTTTGGGGAGTGTTGGGCTCTGTTTTTGTCATATTTCTCCGCCCAATAAACTCAATATTTCACTAGTAATCCATGTCTATCTATTCCATAAAACTTCATTAAACGTAATTATTCACCATTATATATCAAATGTTGTTAATACATCATTTTTCTATGTTTTTAGTGATTAAAGATGATTATCATAGTTTTGCTAACGATGGTTCACATTAAGAATTCCTGCAGATCAACCGTCTTCTCCAAGTGATATTCAACATTAAAAGTGTTCTTACATTTGAAGTGGTCCTCGCCAAGCTTCAATTTCCTTCATAAGCCACAATTGTTAGTATAAAAGAAAACTGAGTTCATTTCTTGTACCATCATGTTCAACATTCTCGTACCTATAGTTCTTGTACCCGATATTGTAGCTTAGCTTATTGGTGCATCTCCAGGAAAAAATCGATAACATGGGTTTTCTCCGTAGCGACGTCGACATGTCTAATGTGTGTCAAAATGTGCCTAGGTCACACGTGTAGACCTACATCTAGAAAAAATAATTCAGCTCAATTTGGCAGTGGTTTTCAAACACCATATTTTCACCTCGATTTTCATGCAAATGAAAACAAATATGAAGAATCTGGAACATGGGTTTTGTTCCCAACTTAGAAAATTGAGTAAAAATTAGGTTGTTTTCCAAAATCAAGAATGGTTTGAGAGTTATGCTCGGTTATTCAACACCAATATTCCCAAAATGCATAAATTCACCTAGATTCATAATTAAGGCCCATATTTTAGGAAAACACCAAATTAATTATCTATTCAACAAGAGGAGACGAATATCAACCATTTTGAATTATAGAAATAATTTGTTATGATGTATTCATATTACAGGTAGAAAATGACCTAATTTATATTGGGTGTTATCATTTGCTATTTTGTTTCTATTTCACAGCTAAACAAATATGAGATTTTGGGGGAAATTGGTTTTGATCCACCCCAATATGCCTATAGTACAAATACTTAGACAAATAATAGAGCAGGGAGTATATTCCTTCTGTAATATGTTTGGTAAATGGTAGCTGGCGAAGGGATTCATTAAGGAAGCAATATTGTGCTCTTCCCTTTTGTAAACAAAGTTTATCTTCCATTAATGAAATTTGCTTGCTCCTAAGTTCGGGTGCATCACTTCAGCCTAATATGATTGTTCTTGGCAACATTAGTCAGGTTGGGAAGGGCCCCTCAATCCTGGTTAACATTCTGCCTCTTCACATTGTTATTTAGATTGCAAGAGTGATTAATTTTTGTCCAATTTATATTCAGTTTGCAATGCTTCACTCTTTATTTCAAGTGTGCTATTCGATTCTAGTTTTGCATCATTTTAGTTTGTTGGCTTCATTATGAATTCAGAAGATCACTTCTCAGGATAAAACACCTGCAATTTTTGTTCCTTCCTCTGCCTGGCGCCTTGCCTTCTCACACACCTTATATTTATTTCCTCTTTCAACTATTAAATTCTCCCTCTAACCTATTACACATTCTTCCCTCTGAATTTGCCTCCATTTTTTATACCAAAACCCATCATCTCAACCTCCAATTTTCCCCTCTCTTTGTGCCTTTAATTTATGTTGTAGATCCGGTTCCTCAACTTCCATTTAACACTGTATATCATGTTCAAGTGCTAAAAATATATGTTGCATGTTACACGAGAGTCCGATTTCCATTCATTTCACACACACACACACACACACACACACACACACATATCTAACCCTTATTTCATATATGTATCTTCATTTCACTAGTGTGTAGCTTACTAATATGTCTAAATCCTTCAATTATTATTCATGTAGTAACTTCTTCTTTTGTGTGAAATGAAAGAAGGAAAATGAAATTAACACTAAGGATGTAAGACAATAAATGTTATAAGGGTTACATGAACATACATATATGAAATATTGTAACAATGAACACTTATAACATTTATTGTCTTACATCCTAGTGACATATTCCTAACACGAATTTCCTGCAGCTTGCCCTTCTTTAATTTTTTGGTTTGTTTGGATTGTCGTAGACATAGGATTTATTAGAGATTTAACCTTGCATTTCCCATGCATGCACCTCTAAGTTTATGAACCCCCCGAGTTGACATTAAATGTAATGGAAATTATACATATAATTTTCCCGATAGTCAGCGTCAGTGAATGTTGTTGTCAATGATTACATTATGGGAATAATGCTATGAGGATTGCTAGGGTTTGAATGATTTTTTTCTGAATTAAGCATGTTGGCTAATTTAGGAGTACCCTGTGTACGAATATCTTGGATTGGTGTCTGCACATATCTTATTGAGTTGGTGTTCAGTTGAGGAGATTGGTGTCTCCAGTAGGTTGGTGCCTACATCTTGTTGAGTTGGTGCTCAATTGAGGAGATTGGTGTCTCCACTAGATTGGTACCTACATCTTGTTTATTTTGTGCTTAGTTAAGGAGATTGGTGTCTCCAGTAGTTTGGTGCCTACAAACATTTATAAAGAGAATTTTTTGTGGTTTTATCCTGCAAGGGTTTCCACGTTAATTTATGTGCTTTGTGATTTGAGTTTATATGTGATTATTGTTTCTTAGATAATGAATGATTAATAAATGGTTAAATAAAGTAAAAAGTATCATATACTAATTCACCGCCCGCCCACAACCCCCTCCCCCCTCATAGTATAAGCATAATCTCAACAATGGGACCAAAGTTGCATGGTGGTTCACTGTTCCAAAATATCTTGAGGAGAAAATAAAGAATTGATTTTGAGGGAGGAATGGATGATTGAAAACCCATCCCAAAGCTAAAAATAAGTCATTGATATAGGTGATCGAATGGATTAGGTTAATCCCCAGAACACTATATGCCTTGATCTCCTCTTCTTTGCACATGCTTCTAAATCCTAGGTGAATGGTGATGATGTTCCTACATTAGTCCTAATCATAGTGTAGGGGTGAACCGATTGCGACATCCAAGGGATAGGAGGCATTATGGTTATTGAATCTTATTTTTACACTATTGATGTGGATGAAAGAACAAAGCAATATCTGAATCAAAGACCAAAGCAATCATTGTTTTAAAACAAATATCACTTGCAAATATGACTAGGGTAGAATGTTGGCTAGTGAGAGTAGCTTGATTATAGTGTCTCTTTATAAGAACAAGGTTGTGTGGAAGCGTAGTCCCTGCCAACGAGGTTACAAAGTAAATTGTGGAAAATGGGGTCGAATTGTAAATGACATAAATGTTTGGTGCAAAAGGTATATCACAGAAATGTTGTGTGCAACATGTATATCATGAAACATGGGGCATAAAATTTCGTTAGCGCTAAGGAACGACCCCACGGAGCAAGGTGAATTGTAGAAAATGGGGTCGAATTGTAAATGATGGAAGTCTTCGGTGCAAAATGTATATCACAGAAATGTTGTGTGAAACATGTATATCACGGAACATGGGGCATAAAATTCCGTTAGCAGTAAGGCACAACCCCGCAGAGAGATAGGATGCAAAATGTATATCATAGAAATGTTGTGTGCAACATGTATATCACAGAACATGGGGCATAAAATTTTGTTAGTGCTAAGGCGCGACCCCGCAAAGATGTGGCAAGCAACATGAAGCATATGTAGAATCCATGCAATAAATGACGTTTGGCATGTAGACCACCATTTATTTTTTGAAAGTATATAACAAAATACAATTTGTTCATAGTGGAAGAAAAAATTTGGAAATTTATCTATGCAGTAAATGATGCTTGGCATGTAGAACACCATTTATTTTTTGAAAGTATATAACAAAATACAAATTTGTTCATAGTGGAAGAAAAAAATTGGAAATTTAAATGCATTTGTCATATAGACTGGTGAAAGATAAAAATGTGTAAGGACATAAATTTAAAAGGAGATAAGAAAACAGTTTTATTTGAAATATATCAAAAAATAAAAGTTTGTTACATACTACTGGAAATTTTGAAATATATAAAAAAATAAAATTCGGTTACATATTAATGGAAATTTCAATGCGTTTGTCATGTAGACTGGGATTGGGGCTCCCACGGACCACTAGAGAAATATGTACAAGAAACAGGATTGTAGAAAGAAGACCTGCAAAAAAAAGAAATTGAAAGGTATAAGTGTTTGCCTACACATTTCTATTTAAAAAAGTGGAATAACTGGGTTGATAAACAAAGAAGGATGTGATCAGTAGACTTACAGTGATGGTACATATGAGCCCTTTGGCTATTTGCTTGAGGGTGTCATTTCATTGATGTCGTCGACGGCTGCTAGAATCCTGGCAACTGCCTGTTTCCTTTCGTCGGTGGCATGCTTCAATTCCCTTTCGAGCCATTCTTCAATGTAGCTTCTCCTTGGGGCGACATTGATCTCATTCCAAATTTTTATGTTGAAAAGATAATTTTCTAATTCCCAGAAATCGATAGAAAGATTAGACAAAGCCTGATGAATTTCCTCATTCTGTACTGAATAGTCGACTAGCCATTCGTGGACATGAGCTTGATCATATTCAAGGATGTTGTAAAACTTTTCTAGAGACAACGCCTTAAACATATAAACCTGTTTATCGAAATCTTTCCTAGTTAAGGGAAAGGAGTTTGCGATTAAGTCGAGGTCTTGGAAGTCATTGGTCTTTCCGGCTAAGTTTATTCTTGACATCCTTGTGAATTATTTATCTTTCTTTGATGTGGCTTATTCACATGACTGAACAATGAGATGCAATTTCTTCACTTTTTCTTTCCAGCATGCATTTGATTGACCAATCCGGTTTTTGGATGGAAGATCTTGTTGTCTTATTTTTGTTTCTGTCATATTGTTGACAATAGTGCCAAAAGGAAGGACCGTGTTTAAATAGAAATGTTCTTCATCTTTTAACTTTTCCTGCAAATGTTCAAGCAAACTATGTTCTCTCGTTCCAAGGGAAGTTATGGTTTGTGATGTTTTCCACGCCTTAGTAACTAGGTCCATTCTTTTCTTGATATTATTCTCCACATATCCTCTACAGGATGTGAGGACGATGGAATATCCTTTTAAGTTGGATGCAGGGGTGGCAGGCATGGTTATTGCCAAAGGATTGGCAAGCAATGGAATAGGAATCAAATCCTCTTCCAATTCCTTGACCCAGTCCTTCAGTCTGGCATTCTCGGCCTTGATTCCTCCAATGGAATCATGAAGTGCATCTTCGCTCGACTTGTGCAGTTGACAGATTTGGGACGACCGCATGTTGGCAAGGTCAACCTATGAACGAGATTTTCCTTTCTTATTTTTTACATCTTTTTTCTCAATTATCAATTTTTTGGACTAGCTTTCAAAAAAAATGCTCTGGAACATGAAGCATTCATCTTCGTAAAAAAATTTGGTATCGGATATGTCCATTGGACGACTATGTTGGATGGCATCTCTGGGCTTATCAAGGTAGTGGAGCATGCTATCCAAATCAATGTCAAGTTCCATGTTCTCACTCTGAATTTCCGACTCTTTCGCCTGTCCCACATTTTTTTTTCTCTTCTTGTCTACTGGAAGCTTGTGAGAACTATAAATTTTAGAGTGAGGAGGGTCATTATCTCCTCCTCCATTTTAAGAACTCTAAGTTTCTTTGTTGTTGTGGTGGGCCATTGGAGCGATGCTACAGGATGTCATACTTTTTGGAGAGCTATTTTCTTATTGAACACTCTTGTCACCAGGGCCTTTCCCCTGTTGGTTGTACAATTTAGTGCAGCTTTGCACTGTTTCTAGGTTGCTTACATCAGAAGCAAGAGCTTTTCCACTAGTGTTTCTATTTTCGGGTAGGTGTTTTTTGAAAAAAAAATCGCCGAGGCCAAGTGTTTGTAAATGTTGTTGAAAAATATTATCAGGATTGAACCCTCTTATGCTTTTAGCATATCTCAGGTTGAAGTTGCTAGAATGCGCTGCGAATTCGTCAATTTTGTTGACGTTTTTCAACACGAAATCCCCTACTTTCCAAGGCAGAGGAATGAACTGTTTTTTCTTCTTCTTTTGAAATAGATGCAACCAGTAGTTGTATTATCGTTCTACTTCTGCAATAAACATTATGTCCATAATGTGACATGGAAGGAGAGCAGGTTTTGTCTTTGAACAAAAAATTCTTATCACAGTGTAATTATCCAAATGTTCAAGTGTCCCCTACCTGTCCAAAAAACTGGTTTCCTGTTCAAATATGCAGGGAGCATATTCTCCTAACAACAAAACTTTGAAAACAGACATGAAGCCATTAAAAACCTCATAAAAATAGTGGGAAGTCGTGTGCTTCCACAAGGCCTGGTACTAGAATGTTACTGGGTCGAATTCCCAGTTGACATTCTTGGACAGAGACAGCTGTGGAAACTGCAACAATGCACTATCACAAAAACTAAGTAGGACGACATATACAATTTCTTTCCCTTTTGAAGCTTGACAATTGGGAACAAATTTAATGGGAAATTAACTTGCCCCAATAAAAAAATGGCTTGTTCGTTGACTGTGAAATACAAAATATAAAGATCCATCCAGGAAGCAGTTGTTGTGGACTCTTGTCCCGTTATTCTTGTAAACAACCATGCAATTTTGTGGAATGGATTTCTAAATGAACTAACCTGCAAGCTTGTGATATCTTCAAGAACTAGAATCAGGTCTTCCAATAAATGGGGCAAGAGGTCCAACTCGTTATTATGCTTTGCTAGGAACTGATTGCAATCTTCTCCTATGAATGTCAATGTTGGCTTTGACAATCTTAACATCTGGTGGAAGACCTGAGTTGACAAAGAAACATAAGAGCGGTCCCGCAGTGGAATAATTATTTTGTCTGAAATAAATTTATCGACGCACCAAGAGACTAGGTCCTTAAAGTCAAAAACCTCAGGGACACAGCCTGCATGAGCAATCCCAGAGGTCCAAATTACTTGTTTCTCTATGGCAGAGGTTGAGTAATAAGAATATGCCTTGGAACACTGGAAGTTCTGGTCCTCATGCCCGAATATGTTCACTGTATCTCCACAGAACTATTGTTGAGCTGATGCCATAGGTTTATGAGAAATTTGGTTTTCTCTAGATGATGGTTGAAATGAACACTTAGAGCCGATAATGTAACTCTCCGCTAAATCTTGGTTAAATGCTTATGAATGGGGAATCTCCTCGAGCCTTTCGCTGATTAATGACAATATGTATGGGTGGTGCATGATGAACTATTAGTAGTAAAGATTACTTATTGCATATTTATAAATGCGAAGGTGGTGGGTACAACGAAGAGCAATTAAGGGTTGGAGGTTTCGTGAACGTGCCAAAGCGACGACGTGCGAACGACATTTCATGATTTTGAAATCAACACTTAGAAGGGATAATATAACCCCCCACAAATCTTGGTTTAATGCGCATTAATAGGAGATCTCCTTGAGACTTTCGCCCATCAATGACAATATATACAGTTCATGCATGATGAGATGTTAGAATTAAATGTCAGTAATTGCATATTTAGAAACAAGATATGTATATATATATATAAACAATTTTTTTTTCTTTTATTATAGACAAGTGCGAAGTTCACATAGACGGGGGAGAGAAAGGAACGAATGACAAGGTCTAAAAAGAGGTCGGATGAGATTCAAAAAAGGGTTACATGGATACTAAGGAGAGGCGAGTGTTCCACGGTCAAATTTTATGTATCAGAATTTTTTACTGCAAAACATGGAAAATGGAAGAGAGCATGATGGGGCAGTTCAGCGGTCGGTTTGTATATTTGTGGAATTCTGGGAAAGTGGCTAAGTATGGAATAGGGAAACGATCGGGAAGACTTGTTCTCGAAACCGAGGATTGAAGTTTTCATGAATGGACCAACCCAACGATGGGAAAATGACATTCCATGATGTTTGAAATTAACGCTTGCTAATTGCATGCCTAGAAATAATATCTTATATATAATTGCTAATTGATAATTGCAAAAGGGCACGGGCACAGGAAACAACGATTAGGAACTAAATATTTCTTGAACCCGCCAAACCGACGATCCACGAAATAAATTAGAATAAATGATGAAGTATGGAAAGCGGATATACGGGCTTCAAAATGGGATGACAATAGTTCCACAGAAGACATGAGGAATCGACGGTTAAATTTTATTTCTCGGAAGTTTTCAGTGAAAAATGTATAGCATGAAAAAGGGCATGATAGGTAGACCGTAATACGGAAGAGGGTATGATCTGAGTTCGGTTGTAAATTTGTATATCGTGGAAGTGACAGTATTGTTCACAGGTTATGGAACAATAGAAGTCCAATCTAGAGCCCGCCTACCGGGAATCCGCGGTCGGAGAAGTGTCTGGGTATGGAAAGGGGAAGTGGTCAGTCAGTGTCGTGATATAAGAGCATGGGTACAAGCGTGAACCCACAAGTCCGCCCACGCACACAGCCAGACATTTTTGAAAAAACGAAAAAGTGACAAGAAAGATAAAGTTTAGGGAAAAGAGAAACGGATATTTGGCTAAGTATAGAAGACGAAAAATAAGGGCCAATATATTCACATCTGTAACAGATATCCCATTTTCTTGCCAATATATATACTTGGATAGAAGTGCGAAGGTGGCGGGCATAGAAAACAACGACTAGGAATACAATCCGCGAGTTTACTTGGTTCTTGGTTGTATGCTCTGTCTATTAATTTGTATATCGTGGAACTTTGAGTCATTTTTTTAGCCAGCCAGCCCGCAAGTTCGGCTGTCAATTTGTATAGTGCAGAACTCTGGGTGTTGTTTGTAGGACACAGAGCAATAGAGGAAATGATTTTCCCTTTAATATAGCTTCTATGACGCAAATTTATTATGACTCGTTTTAGCACTTTTCCATCTGTAAACAATGGCAATATTGAGCCCGCCAGCCTTGGATCCTGTGTGTCAATTTGTATATCGCGGAGCTCCAAATGTTGTTTGGAGGTCACGGAAAAATAGAAGTGCAATATTGAGCCAACCAACATGCAAGTTCGCCTGTCAATTTGTATATCGCGGAACTCTGGGTGCTACTTGTAGGACACAGAACAATAGAGGGCCAATTTAGAGAAAGGGGAAGCGCTCAGTCGAAACACGTGAATCTGCCAAGCTGCACAGCAAGGTATTTTTGGAAAAAAATGATTTTAAGTAACCAAGAAGAGAAACTACATGGGATAAAAGAGTGGGAAAGTAGAAAGGTGGAGGGCAGTTTTCGTAAGCGCGAATTGGTTTCAAACAAGCCCCATTGTTGCAACACCATCATTTTCTACTAATTGTCAGCAAATGCTTTTTTGAAGATTAGATTTTATTGCAACCTATGGGTGTAAGTATGTTCTTGATACATTCTTCCATGACTGTAACATATTAACTTAAGTATTAAACTTCATTTTCTACTAATTGTCAACAAATGCTTTGTTGAATATTAGATTTTATTGGAACGTGTGGGTGTAAGTGTGTTTTTGATACATTCTTCCATGACTGTAACATATTAACTTAAGTATTAAACTTATTGCATTATGGGTTGTTATCATTAAAACTTGATAACTACATGTCTAGAAACAAGAATGAAGATTTTTCTGCAACATTGTACTTTGGTATTGCTATGTTCTATCTGCATTGTGAATAGAATTGAACGTTGGTTTAAAACTCTGTGTAATCCATTTTTTTGTTTGCATAAAAGACTAGTGGATTGACATAGTACATTGACATATAATTGTTAGATGTTCCATCTTAGAACAAATAACCTAAGTAAACACAATATCGAGGAACTACGAGACCACCGAACCATGCCAATGAGAACAAGCGTTAAATCCAAAAAAGAAGCAACAATGAGGAATCCAAGGCAAAAAAATTTAAAGAAAAACACCGAGTATTGTACATGTATCCTTAGAAATTGGATCCAGTTCTTTGGGCCAAAACATTGAGCGTATCTGCCACAAACATAGGCACGAGATCTGTAGCATGTAGGATCCTTGCAGTTTTCTCCTCGATGAATCATCCTGTGGTAAAATTGATAGTTTTCAGAAGCTTCCCGTGAGGAAGAAGACGAAAAAATTTGCAGGGTAAATGGAATAGCCCTTAATGGAAATTTAGGACACAACTAGAAACCGTCTCTCCACAGTCGAAAAAACTTCAGGGACACAAGTTGCACGTGCAATTTCAGAGGCCCAAATTGGTCCATTCTGGGTGGAAGAAGATGACTAGTACAAATATGCCTTGCACCAGTGAGAGTTCTGGTCCTGATTCCTGAAGATGTTAATTGTATATCCAGAGAAAAAGATATTAGTCCTGCAAGTGAATAGTTTTTTGGCTTGAAATATATCTATGGGAGCATCAACATATCATTTCTTTATAGTGAAATTCTTTCGCCCATAACAAACTAATTTGGACCTCTGGAATTCCTACTTTCGAGCAGAAAATCGGCTATTGCATTCAACATAGATTTCTTTTCTGAAACTCCTTTTGGTGTTGTCAGGACCACCATCACTAAGCCGAGAAGTTCCGCTTGTTATGGTTGATTTCAATTTGGGCGCAGGAGTGGGAACAGTCTCTACATTTCCATCATTCATTGTCGTATCATCAACCATCAGATCATCTTCTTCTGGCTCAGAATCCATGACATCAACCTCTGCGCCAACCATCAATGCAACTGGGCAGGTTCTCTGAGCAGGCAACATTGCCTTGGAATTATTTGGTTTGAAATATATCTCTCGGTGTACCAAGGAACCATATCTTTTCTTGCTCCTGGGGGAGGGATGTGAGTAGTAAGAATAAGCCCTGGAATAGTGGAACCTCTAGCCATTATGCTCGAATCTGTTTACTGTATCTAGACAGAACTACTGCCACAAGTTAACGAGAATTTCCATTTTCTCCAAACGATGTTTCAAATGAAAGTTGGGGAGGGATAATATAACCCTCCGCAAATTATGATTTAATGCATATCAATGGAATATCTCCTCGATCCTTTCGTTGATCAATGACAATCTCCAGGGTTCGTGTGGAATGAGTTGTCACCATTAAATCTCACTAATTGCATATTTATAAAAAAGTGTGAAGGTCATGGTGACGGTGAAGAGATATTAAGAATTAGAGATTTCTTAAAGGCACCAACCCATCGGTGCATGAAAATAGATTGCATCATGTTTGAAATGAGTACTTGGAAAGGATAACAGTCTTCTCCACAAATATTGGTTTAATTCGTAGTAATGAAAAATCTTCTTCGGCCTTCCGAACATTAATGACAATCTTAACGATTACAGCAGGATGAACCACTAGCATTAAAGATTAATTATTGCATGTCTAGAAATAGGTACGAAGGTAGCGATGATGGCGAATTGCGACGGAGCATTGTACATTTTGTGCACCTGCCAACCTGCAAAACAGATTCCAAGAAATGCCCAAGTATGGAAAGCGGTCGAGCGGGCTACAAAAAAAAAAGGGCAGAAGATATACCCAAGAAACGTGAGGGGACGATGGTAATATTGCATCTCAGTGACAGATATCGGCCGTTAATTTGTATGTCGCGAAATTTAGGGTGTTGTTTGTGCCTAGGGGAACAACGAAAGCACAATGTCGAGAGGGCAATTTGTATATTGCTGAAATTTTGGATCTGTATATAAAATCATGAGACATTCGAAAAAAGGACCAAGTAAACAGAAAGAGAAAGCATACAAGATGAAGGGGAATTTGTTTGCTAATTTGTAAATCGCAGAACTCTGGGTGCTAGTTGCAGGCGGCGGAACAATGGAAACGCAACGTTAAACTCGCCTATGCAGGAACCCGCGATTCAAAAAGTTTGTTCAATATGAAACAGGGAAGCAGTTAGTCGGGCTGGTGATATAAAAGTAACAATGGAAATCTGAATATGCGAATCCGCCAAATCCCACACCTAGACATTTTTCAAAAAACGAGTAAGTAAAGAAAGGGAAAGCATAGGGAAAAGAGAAAGCAGATGGCAATTTTCGGAAGCGGGAATTGGTCTTAAAAATAACTATGAAGTGAATTAAACATATTAACAAGTTCTTCAATCAAGGAATAGATACAACAAGCGATGTTTATAGTTTCCAAGATCTGTTTGTATAAGAGAAGCATCGAAAAGTTACAAGACAATCATTTTTTGGATGTTTAAGTAAAGTTTTTGTAATGTTAGCTTCACCGCAAGTATAACAACGATGAATTTGAATTTTAATGTCCTATCATTCATATGATTGTTCCATTAGACTTCACATAATATATATTCTTTTATTTCAATTTGTTTGCTAATTTGTGGGTCGTGGAAGTCAAGGCACTGTTTGCGGGCGGTCGGACAATGGAAACGCAATATTGAACCCATCTATCTGGTAACTCGCCTATTCGGAAAACCGCGAGACAAAAAGTGTGTACAATATGAAATGTGGAAGTCATCGGTCGGGCTGGTGATATTAAAGTAATTGAAATCTGAAGACGTGAATCTGCCAACTTTCGCACCTAGAAATTTTCTGAAAAATGAGTAATACACACTAAACATGTACTATAAAGTATGAACATGAGATTTTATAGAGCATGTACGGATCCCGCATTCCATACTTAGCCCCTTTTTGGATTGCAGGTTCTCGGGCTGGCGGGCTCAAAATTGGGCCTCTATTGTTCCGTGGCCTACAAATAGCACCCATAATTCTACGATATACAAATTGACAAGCGGACCTGCGTGTTAGTTGGGTCAACATTGCACTCCTATTGTTTTGTGTCATACAAACAACACTCAGAGTACCGCGATATAAAAATTTAAAGACAGACTCCAGGGCTGGCGGCCTCAAGATTGTGATTGTTTACGGATGGTAATCCCCATCAACTATTTAACATTATCTAAAAACATTATTTTCAATATTAAATTATTAATATTAAATATTGATATTGTACAATTTAATTAGACAAAATGGTTAGTACAATATGAAACGGGGAAGTGGTTGGTCGGGCTGGTGATATAAAAGTAAGTGAAATCTGAAGACGTGAATCCGCCAACTTCCGCACCAAGAAATTTTTTGAAAAAATGTGTAATGCATAATATGTACTTTTAGAAAGTACGAACATGAGATTTTATAGAGCATGTACGGATCACACATTCCATACTTAGCCACTTTTTGGATCGCGGGTTCTCGGGATGGCGGGCTCAAAATTGGGCCTTTATTGTTCAGTGTCCTACAAATAGCACCCAAGAGTTATGCAATATACAAATTGACAAGTGAACTTGCGGGCTAGCTGGCTCAACATTGCATTTTTGTTGTTCTATGTCCTTCAAACATCACTCAAAGTTCCGCGATATACAAATTGACAGACGAACTCCAGGGCTGGTGAGCCCAAGATTGTGATTGTTTACGGATGGTGATCCCTATCAACTATCTAAAACTACCTAAAAACATTATCTTCAATACTAAAGTATTAATATTAAATATTGATATTGTACAATTTAATTACATAAAATTATTAAAGGATGTTAAATATCTTATTTAAAAGAAAAACCCGCGTATTCAAAAACTTGCGTTCCAAAATTTTTGTATAATATGAAACGGGGAAGAGGTCGTTCGGGTTGGTGATATAAAAGTGGGTGGAAATCTGAACACGTGTATCTGTCAAGTTCCGCACCTAGAAATTTTTCGAGAAACGAGTAATATATACTAAATATGTACATTTATAAAGTATGGGCATGAGATTTTATAGAGCATCTACGGATCCCTCATTCCATACTTAGCCACTTTTTGGATCACAGGTTCTCAGGATGGCGGGCTCAAAATTGGGCCTCTGTTGTTCAGTGCCCTACAAATAGCACCCACAGTTTCGCGATATACAAATTGACAAGCGAACTTGCGGGCTATTTGAATTTTAAGAGCCTCATGTTGATATGATAGCACAATTGGACTTGGGCCAATTTATATTTGTTTATTACAATATGAAACGGGGAAGTGGTCGGTTGGGCTGGTGATATAAAAGTAAGTGAAATCTGAATACGTGAATTCACCAACTTCTGCACCTAGAAATTATTCGGAAAATGAGTAATACATACTAAGTATGTACTCTTATAAAGTATGGACATGATATTTTTAGAGAGCATGCACAAATCACGCATTCTCAGTCTGGCCAGCTCAAAATTGAGCCTCTATTGCTCTGTATCCTACAAATAGCACCCAAATTTATGAGATATACAAATTGACAGGAGAACTTGCGGACTGGCTGGATCAACATTGCAGTTCTATTGTTCCGTGTTTTCCAAACAACACTCAGAGGAAACGAGTAATACATACTAAATATGTAATTTTATAAACTATGGACATGAGATTTTATAGAGCATGTACGGATCACTCATTCCATACTTAGCCACTTTTTGGATTGCGGGTTCTTGGGATGGCGGGCTCAAAATTGGGTCGCTATCGTTCTGTGCCCTACAAACAGCACCCACCCAGAGTTTCACGATATACAAATTGACAAGCATACTTGCGGGCTCGCTAGCTCAACATTTCACTTCTATTGTTCTGTGTCCTCCAACCAACAGTAAGACTTCCACGATAAACAAAGTGACAGATGAACTCGAGGACTAGCGGGCTCAAGATTGCCATTGTTTACGGGTGGTCATCCCTATCAACTATCTAACATTATCAGAAAACATGATTTTCAAATACTAAATTATTAATATTAAATTTCGATATTGTACAATTTAATTACATAAATTATCAATATTGAACCCGCCTATCTGGTAACTCGCCTATTCGTAAAAACCGCGAGCCAAAAATTTTGTACAATATGAAACGGGGAAGCGGTCGGTCGGGCTGATGATATAAAGTAAGTGAAATCTGAAGGCTTGAATCCGCCAACTTTCGTGCCTAGAAATTTTTCAAAAAATGAGTAATACATACTAAATATGTACTATAAAGTATGGACAAGAGATTTTATAAAGCATGTACGGATCCCACATTCCATACTTAGCCACTTTTTGGATCGCGGGTTCTTGGGCTGGCGGGCTCAAAATTGGGCCTCTATTGTTCTGTTCCCTACAAATAGCACCCAAAATTACACGATATACAAATTGACAAGCGGACCTGTGGGCTAGCTAGCTTAACATTGCACTTCTATTGTTTCGTGTCCTCCAAACAACACTTTGAGTTTCACGATATACAAATTTAAAGACGAACTCCAAGGATGGCGAGCTTAAGATTTCCATTGTTTACGGATGGTAATCCTTATCAACTATCTAACATTATCTAAAAACATTATTTTCAATACTAAATTATTAATATTAAAGATTGATATTGTACAATTTAATTAGACAAAAACGTTTGTACAATTTGAAACGGGGAAGTGGTTGGTCGGGCTGGTGATATAAAAGTAAGTGGAAATCTGAACACCTGCATCCGCCAACTTCGACGCCTAGAATTTTTCTGAGAAACGAACAATACATACTAAATATGTACTTTTATAAAGTATGGACATGAGATTTTATAGAGCATGTACGAATCCTTCATTCCATACTTAGCCACTTTTTGGATAGCGGATTCTGGGGCTGGCGGGCTCAAAATTGAGGCTCTATTGTTCTGTGCCCTACAAATAGAACCCAGAGTTCCACGATATACAAAATAACAGGAGTAATTCCGAGCTATCTGGCTCAACATTGCACTTCTATTGTCCCGTGTCCTCCAAACAGTACTCGAAGTTCCGCGACATACAAATTGAGAAATGGACTCCAAGACCGGCGGGCTCAAGATTGTGATTGTTTACGGATGGTCATCCTATCTAACATTATCTAAAAACATTATTTTCAAATAATAAATTAGTAATATTAAATATTGATATTGTACAATTTAATTACATAAAATTATCAAGGCATGTTAAATCACTTATTTTAAAAAATGTGAAGGAAACAAAACAAAGTCTTTTAAAATTCTATCACTGCAAGCATAACAACGACCAATTTGAATTTTAAGGGCCTCTTGTTGATATGATAGAACAATTAGATTTCGCACAGTATATATTCATTGATTTCAAATTATTCCAGGAGATTAATTTTACCAAGTTCATCGATCAAGGAAAAATGCTAAAACAAGACACATACTACATTTGCGTCATAGCGCCATAGAAATTATCAGGCGGATTCACGGGCTAGTTGGCTAAAAAAATGCAATTCTATTGTTCTGTGTCCTCCAAACAACACTTTGAGTTCCGCGATATACAAATTGACAGACGAAGCATACAACCAAGAACCAACTAAACTCCAAACAGGACGCAAGCAAGTTTCCACAAGGTTTCATAGAGCAGGATGCATCAACCTTTGCATCAAACAATTTGATATACAAAGAAAAGACGTCGCGACATTCGTTTTCTCTTACATCTATTATATGTTCCCAGTAGAAAATAATCGAGGCCATGGGATATATGGGGTTTTCTTCCATGCTTCCCATTTTTGGACCGAACAACCTTATGTGCATGCAATCCCAAGTAGTCGAGTCCGAGAAACATTCATCTGGATGTTGAAGAAATATTACAGAGACACATGAGATATTTTCGTTTCCTGCCAGAGTTGGATATTTTTCTTTTTTTCCTTCTTCAGCCGATATGAAAAATTGCATTGTCCTCATTTAAGGTAAATTTGTTGTGTATCCGAAAGTCATGCAACATGTAGACATTGCTTTTCTTTTTCAGTAGATATGTTTCATACGACAACTCTGCCAACTTAGGAAGAACATTTGTAAAAAAGGTTTCCTAACCATATAATGCACGATTGCGTTGCCCACGGTTCGGATGGTAGAATTGAGGCAATGTCCATATATATATGGAAATTTTTCACCGCATCACAGACAATCAATCGTATCATCACTTATCAAAGCGGAGGCAGAAGCAAGAGAGTTGCATTTCACACATACAGGTTCAAATGGGGTCGAGTATGCATTCGCTGCAACTAAAACACCTTCAACCTGGGAATGAGAGCATATGAATTAATACATTGAACAATATAATACACAACTGCACCCACCCCCCCTTAAAAAATAAAACAAGCCGCAGAAATTTGGTCAAGGGTATTTGTATAAGCAAAGTGAGGATGATTTTGTGAATGTATATGCACAACCGTTGGAGAGCTAGCTAGTTTCTTCATATCTTGTACTATATCTGCTCGCAACTCTGTTACAAACGTTGCCTGGGTTTTTCAAAATATCCTTTCTCTAACATCATGTTTCTTTGTTATATGTTTGAAGAGCATAAGTGGAATCTTCCCTTTATGCAATTGTTGCTCCATTGAAGAAAACAAATTTGAATAGCTATCGAACAATTGCAACTCCAACATCGAACAATGCAATATTTCTGTAACTTACCCGAGATACATGCACATGCGAAAGTAAAGGAAAAAAATGGATATGGAAAGCGGTACCATTACGTTGTCACTGTCAGACTCTCCATCCTTTATATGGAGAATGTGTTACGAGCCAATTTTTCTCACCAGTGTGACAGTTGCACCAATGGTTCTGATTAGGTAAATATCACTGCTCTGTGCAAGCTGGCTGATAGTCGCGTCTGGGACGAAATGATATTCTAAACAAATAACGAGAATTTTTTCCACAACACTTGTTTCATTGAGTGAAATAATCTGATCACAATCACCACGGTCATATACTGTTTTCGGAAATATATTAAAATTTGTAATGGATATCCCATTACCCGACAATATCTTTTTTGCATGTTTCTGGACAAGTTGTGTAGGAATAGTCAGTGTCACTGTCATCATGTACTCCTTGTCTGTCATGTTAGCACACATAATGGATCTAGTTTTGTTTTCCTTGTCCAAGTAGGTGCTATAAACGAACATTATGTCCTCGACGAACACTTGTCCAGTTCGACGGTTGTTCAAGCCCTCTATTGATAGTACTTTGGGTGTTACAATTCTAGACCTGGTGACAATTTTTGATCAGGAAAACTAAAGTGAATGGTAGTGTGCATTTTTTTGTTTTTGGTATTCTTCTTTCACTGGAATAAATCTACAAGTACATGCATAGCTTCGATGAACTATGGAGCCAGAGTTTTGCAACCACACCTCTTATTCTATGGAACATGTGTTATGTTCGACGTCTCGCTTGTACTTGTTGATACTTCTTGTGAACTGCAAACCGTGTATTACAGATGACATCAACATATTCACCATTCCATAGATGAATAAATAGCCAAGGATATTTGTTTCGTAAACATAGTAAGAGTGGAGTGTATGCATATTTACCTTTGGCCTTGTCGTTTTGTTGATGTCTGGGATGATTGATTGCTCATTGCCATGTCACTAGTCCAATTTTTTCTGATGCAAGCATGTGCAGATGGACATCAGGACTAAACAAGCATATGCATTGTATATTGTTCATCAGAAGGACTAAATAAGTGTAAAATTGTATGCATCTGATTTTTTTGACTAGAAAAATGTGTAACAGTAAACAGGGCATGAGGGCGGGGCACCACGACCAATCTGTATATCGCAGACCCCCGGAAGCCAGGGGAGAAATCTTGAACCTTCCAGCCCGATACCTGCAATCCACAAAGTGGGTAAGTATGGAATAAGGTAGAAGCGCAGCCATATATAAGAAACTCTTAGTCCACCAACCGGCGCATCAAGGCATTTTCAGAAAGACCACTAAGCAGATCAATTATAAAACAAAAGGGATAATAGAAAATGGAAAAAGTAGAAATAGGTAGGGAAGAAAGGCCCATTGTTGCCAAGACATCGTTTTCTAGTCTAATATTATATGCCCCCACCTAGTTTGTATATTTAATTTACCAGCACAGTTGTTATACCTTTTAGAAGATTGAACTACAAAACCCTCTGTTGTTGTACAAAACAATTCATCTTCATGTCCAACCAACCTGTTTTTTCCAAGGTAGAAACACCGAATATGAAATGGACATGAAGGAAAGTTACTATGAAGATAGATATGTAAAAGAAAGAGAAACAAGTCTATTTATTACAATGTAACAACAAACAAAATACGCAAAATATATTATATTTGAAGGAAGAAAAGAAGGAAAAATAAATAAATAAAAGAAAAAGGTGCAAAGCAGCAGAACAAGCACAACAAATATATAGATAGTAAATGAAAAAATGAACACCAGAATATGAAATAAGAGTACCAGTATCCACTTCTGTAATTCCTCTTCTACATTCCCGCCAAAGAGTCCATCACCCTCTCTAGCCATTATGTTTGTTTAAATGTAGCAATGTAGTGAAAACACAACGGACATGAAGTAGGTCAGTATGCAAGAAGGCATGTAATGAAGATAAGTTATGATGTACAAAGGTACGCAACATATACATACAATAAAATAGGTGAACACATATACAGAAAATAAATGAAATACAAAACAACGCAATATGAAATAACAGTACAAGCATGCACCTTTCTATCTCCTCTTCAAACGATGCATTCAAGACTTCGTCGTTTTCTCCAGCTATTCTGTTTGTTAGAATGTGGGAATGCACAAAATACATTGAAAATGAATGGAAGCTGGTATGCATTGGAGAAAATGTAATATGTACATATAGTAAAAGAGACTCAATGAACAATCTAAAAGATAGGCAGAAACATGAACCTTTGTGCTTCTCCATCCATAGTTGTAAATGTGTAATTTTTTTCCCTGCCCAAAATGTATTACAAGCCACAACATATTACGAAATTGCATGGTCGTAGCTAAACAATTTATGGTTTTCCATGGAAAAGTATCCAGATATGCTTCCACCGATGGAAATACATGTTATTTATCCTCTACACAGACTATTGTTCCCACAATACAATATTTTGGTTTTCCGTGGCAAACTACCCAGATATGCTTCCAGACATGGAAATATAATTTTGCAGAATCTTTGTTGTACATATCATATCTCAAGTACAAGACAAATTGTATCGTGGGAACACCAGCCTGTGTAGAGTACAAAGAACATGTATTGTCATATGGACATATTTCACCATACATGGTTTATAAATTCATACTGCATATGCTTTATTTTAACAAAAAAACAACGGATATTGCAATTTCACATGTACTTCTTGAACTATTTTTCATTCAACTATTTTATTTCATGCCATCACTGAAGCACCAACAAAATCTCACAACAAAACAAATATCAACCTCGCCAGACAGGGAAAATAACACAACTGCATGTCGACTCGTGGGTGCAGGGGCTGAACACCGTAAAGCACCCCAAAAACAATAATAATAAAACAGCTCCAACTACTGTCGCAGGACCCCAACCCTGCAAATCTGAACCAAACAAAAGAAAACAACAAGCACCAAACTAACAAGAAAGCACGAACATGCCCAACTGCAGCCCCAGGGACCCAAAGCGTAAACTCGAGCCAAGCAAACACAACCAACAACCCACGAACCAGTGAACCAACGAACAAGCAACAACCACCGAACCAATAAACAACATATGTATCTCCAACGATTACGAAACTGCAGCTGAAGCACAGAAGGAACCAGAAACATACGATGAGCATGCCAGTAGAAATAAACAAACATTCTTACTTGCAAACTGCAAACACTGAACAACAAACAAAGAATAGAAAATAAAACTATGGCATGGAAACTTACTCCGGAACGATGAAAGGTAGAAGTGCAGGTCGAATTGTGAACCAAACAACAACAAGCAGCAACCGACGAACCAGTGAAGAAGAAGCACTCACCGAACCAGTAAACAATGTATGTAGCTTCAGCGATTACGAAATTGCATTGCAAATCTAGAAGAAGGATGAAACATACAATGCCTATTCAACTAGTGGTGGACAACAATATTGTGCAAAATCACTGCAACATTGTATGGAAAATTTCGAGGAAAAATGTACTCCGAGAAGCGTATTTAGATAAACATTTAAGTCTGTCAGGCTATCTAAGGACCTCGTGGTATGCAAACATTTAAGTTGTGAGGCCTGTTGGAGGACCTCGCGTCATGTAAACATTTAAGCTGTCAGGCCTATTCAAGCACCTCAAAAAAAGTGTCAATACATTCCAATACAAATACATGCGGAAAAGACGTTATAAAATTTGGAATTATCGAGCACTATAAAGCTTTGATATCTAAACATTTCAATATGATTAGTACAAATAAAAACTTTTGGATATATTCAAATAGTAGAAAATGCTAAGACAGACATTCGAAGTAATGCTAGCATTAATCCACCTTCAAGCAAGACATAGGAAAAATATATGATTCAAAAAGACTGTATACGATAAAAAAGTTTGGATATCTTACCATATAAAACATTGGGAATAGCGAAGCCGACAATAAGACCTCCAATCTTTTATCCAATCAGATAAGTACATATATGGTACTTTTTATTATACAAAAATCAATGTTTTTAGTTCCCTAGCTCCAACAATAGATATTATGCAAATATGTGTGGTCAAAGTACAAACTAATATGTAGTCAACGAATTATCGATCACTATAGTCCCTCTATGTCTACGACGGGGACTAATAAGGCCTTGGTATAAATATACTCCAAGGGTTGTACACTTTGTTGATATGATTTATTTAAAATATTCGTTATTCTTCTTTTTATTGTTGATATGGCAATGCTTTTATTCTATACTAGTCAAGATATGGTGAGTATTCATCATAGTGAAAAGGTAGAATTTGACATTTCTTCCCGGCTTTTAATCCCATGAGTTGTGCATTTTTTAAGGGTGAAATATTGGACATGGAGGTAGTGAGTTGTAGAGGTTCATGAGATGAATCAAACTACATAATTATGTGATCCCCATAAGACATATCTACTTTTCCAAGGTCTATTAAGCATCTTGGAAGAGAGATTCAAAGGGAACTCTATGATTAGTCTAGTATTGTTTTCTCTAATATTTCACTTTCTATTTTATTCCTTCACCACCTTTGCCAATTTCACTATAGTTTATTATTATAATAACAAAACAAATAGTTTATCAACAAAACTTGCATAGGCATAAGTGTAATATCCCTAGGCCGAACCCAATTGTAATGTAAATGAAAATGTACTTAAGCTAGTGAGTTGTTTGATATCATTTTTTGTATGCACCTTTCATGGCATAGTGCACACATGTACTGCGCAGTAAAATGATGAAGTGTGCACATTCTTGGATACCGCACGCAACAACTTGAGTGCACACGATATTGAGGCCAGGGAGCCTTTTGTGTATATGCTGTGTTTTATAGGCTGGTGAGCCAGTTATTATAAGCTAGGATGCTTATGTTTTGATTAGGCCGGAGAGCCTATATATTCAAGGTCAGTGCACCTACTTTTGTATATATCTCATAATTAATATAAAATGCATCGTTGTGCCCAGACCGACCACGATAAAAGAGATGGGGGACTAAAATCCACTAGTTACGGAAAGGGAGAGCTAAAAGTTAAGGAAAGTGACTAAGCTAGGGAGCTTAAGCCAAAAAGGAATATTATATTAATGTTTCTTAAAGCATAAAGTATGGATAATTATGTTATCATAAGTTCCAACGTTGGGGACAAGTGGGCCAAAGTAGCTCCCAACATGACAAGTGTCAAGTTGGGGACATGCATACATATTGTTGGGACTTAGTTCATTTCCTATCATCTTTTCCATCATTCCTTCCATCATTCAGTCATCCAGTCAATCATTCATGAGCATGCACACACCCATTGAGCTATCTTTCGTATCTTCATGACTGTACCTGAACTTGTATCCATAGCCATTTTATGTTCATGTAGCTGGTTAGCTTGGGAGCTATACTGAAGAAGCAGGTTGTCGGGCCCATGGGATATTGAAGAGGCGGGTTATCAGTCCCGTGAGAAATTTCTCTCTCGGTGAGAGAATTGTTGGGAATTGATTTCCTGAAGGTGTTGAACTACAACTACAGTGCTCTGAGACTTCCTATCTGGCCTGTTGCTAAAGCTCGGAAAGGAAGTGGGGTAGCCGAAGGACTGTTGAGCAGAGAATGGGCACACTTCCTGGGGTGGGACAAGCATGTGGGGAATGAGGGACTATAGGCTGTTAGTTTGAGTTGGCACCTGAGACAAAGTCTTTCCTATTGTTTATGAGCCTTTAGCCTGGCTAGGAATCCCTTTACCCAAGTGGAGTTTAGTCCCAGCTCGGGGATGACTCATTGTTGAGAGTGATGAACAGTGTGGTCTAAGGCTGGGAGGTTCATGGAAGGTCTGCACGCAGTTGGTGACATTCTTACCAATATAAGTGTCAACTGTGTGATACATTTACATGATGCATTGTTAATTACGTGTGTATTTTATGGGTTTATCTTATGCGTGTTTATAATTGTCTGTATATTTATGGGTATTGCCTGTATATGCTGCATGTATACGTCTAATGTTATTTTAGTATGAATCTGTGTATTTACATATGTATTTGTATGTTTATGTTTTATATATATGCTTCTGCAAGAGTTTCGTGTGTATATATTTTAATAGCACGCAGTTCGAATAATTTATGTGGCATAGTTCAGTTGGATATTGGGTATGTTACAATATGTTCCGCAGAGAGAATGAAAGAGTTCTTTGGTGTAGTGTGGCCTGGGCATGGATGGTCGAGGACGTTACAATATGGTATCAGAGCTTCAATTTTCAACACTGAGCCTGGATGGGCCGAGAAAGTTGAGTTGAAGCGAAATGTCACAGAGGATTTATTTCGAAGTGGCCAGTTTTTAGTTTGTAGAGCGTCCATGGTAAAAGGTAACAACAACTGGGCAGAATTGGGGAAAAGCCCCAATTTCTGTTGTTAAATTCATGAGAAAATGGAGAAATTCGTCCAAGTGATGAGATATTCCCGATTTAATATCTGTTCTAGCAAATTCAGATCTAGAATGGGTCGAATTTGAAGTTACAATGAAGCCATGACAGATGGAGCGAGTTTAGTGGTTAAAATTCTCAAGTCACGAATTGATTTTGAATAAATTTGTTCCAGAAATGCCAACTTACAATGATTTGTTGTTGCATAGGTTGAACTGGTGTTATCGGGGTGAAATTGAACAAAATTCATGGTTTCATAATGTCGCTGGTAAATTGGGGAAAAAGTTAAGACAAAAGCCCAAATTTCTGCAGCGGAATTCATGAGGAATTGATGCGCATAAAAATGAATGTGCACAGGTGGGTGCACTAAAAATGCATGATGCACAGTGAAAATATTGTGATAGGTAAAATTCGGCACTACACGACAAGATATTGGCGTGCAGATGCGCACACTAAATTTTGGTGCTGCGCGGAAAAATGTTAGTGTGCAGGTGTGCGTGCTAAATTTCGGTGTCACGGGGAAAAATGTTAGTGTGCGGGTGTGCGCGCTAAATTTTGGCATCGTGCGGAAAAATGTTGGTGTAGAGGACCATGCAATAAATTTAGCATTGCGTGGTGTGCATAAGCATTAAAGGTTTTTGCAGTGCACACACATATAATAATGGCGCACGTGGTGTGCGCAGTATTGGTTGAGCGCAGAGAAGCTTTGTTGGTGCGCGCGCAATATGGGTATATGTTGTCACACGACAATTTAGTTAATGGTGCGCGAAGATTATTGGTGCGCGGTGGGGGTGTACTAAAATTTGGCATGGTGCAATGCGTAGATTACAATGCGCACGGAATATCAGCGCGCGATACAAAAACTGCGCACGATGGATATTGGCGTGCGACATAAAAGTAGTGGGCGCAAGTTATTGGTGCGACAGAGAAGTGATGCACAATGGTTATAGGTGCGCGAAGCACGATTTACCTTGTGATGTTGTTGCACATGGTAAATATGGGTGTATAGGTTGAAATTTGTGCGCGCGAAGTTGTTTGAAGGGTGAACAACAACAAAAAACCAATTATTTTCTGCGACGTTTTATATCATTTGAATGTCATCTATTTGCAATGCGGTCTTGAGGCCCTTAAGAAAAATTTTAGCAACGCAAAAACCATGAGAACAAAGTGTTCCAAGGCACACTCTGTATGTAGCTCAAATAAAAGAGCTCGGAGAGAGCTTTCTAATGGTGTAAATTGTTCGTTAAACAGAGCATTTTTGAGAAAGTTACAACACAAATAGTGAAGGGTAAATTTATAGACCCAACTAACTTCAAAGAGCCATAACTTTCTACTCTGAAATCAGATTGAGGCACAGGATAAGTCAATGGAAATATATTGAGCTATAGAATTCATTACAAGAGATGAATTAAATTTATGAGCAAGTTAAAAGTGTTTAATATGGCAATTAAGGTACCTGTAGCATATCAGTTATAATATGGTATTTTGGCCTAGAACTGCAGCCGGCTGTAACTAGCATTCCAGAACCCATAAATAGGTGAAACTTGGAGAGAGTTTCCATAATATGTATATGAAGAAACCTAATTTATCTCCTACGAAAATTCCAAAGGAGTAGGTGCAAAAATGCATATTACAACGCAGAGTTGTGCTAAGTTGAAAAATGAACAGAAAAATTAATGGACAATTTTCAAATAACCATAACTTTCTGCTCAAGACTCGGAATTGAGCAAGGGAGAAGGCGTTGGAAAGGTGTTGGAAAGTGGAATCTAAATATACACCCAAAAAATTAATTTAGGTATTCAATTTTCCAAGAAATCAGAAGAAATAATTCTGATATATATTATTGAACCGGAATGGTTCATATTTTCATGAAATTGTTGACATAGTTAGCTTGACAAAGTTTTGTTGGCTGCACATTTTGCAGAGTTAACAACAACTAGATTAGATCAAGATCAACATAGATTCCAGATAAATGGAAGAGGAACAAGGGACTTACATTCAGGAGGATGAGATTAGAGGGATGGATGTCCATTTGGGCATTGAAGGAACAAACTCCAATGGACATAGAGATGAAAGGAATGTAAACATGAATATGGCCGAGACCATTAAATATTTGTAGAAGGATGTCCAAATCCATAAATCTGAGAATGAAATGCTTATGAAAGACAAGGAGCAGCAGGATGACTTCAACATGAAGTTAATGCAGAGCTTGAACCGAATAGAAAAGAAATTGGACAAGGAGAGTGGCTCAAGCAAATCAGGAAGTCACATGTCTCCTAATGAGAAAAGAAAAACCAAAAGTGTTAGCAGACATCACCACCACTCCTCAAGGCATTCCAATAAAAGAGCACACAACAACTCGAGTCCATACCCTGTCAGGAAGCATAAGGGGTATAGGGTGGATGACCTACGAGGAGAAATGAACAAAATCAAACATCCTACATTTGATGGTGAGAACAAGAAGGATGAAGATGCAAAGACATGGTTGTTGGACATGAGAAAGTATTTCCAATTGCATAATTATTCTTCTCATGCAGAAGCTAGAATTGTTATCTATCAACTCAAGGGAAAGGCATCCATGTGGTGGGATCATCTTGTGCAGGTGCAACACATTAAAGAGAAAAGTGTTACTTGGAGGGAATTCAAAAAGTATTTTGAGAAGAAATACTTGACTAAGAGATACTATGACAAGAAAATGAAAGAGTTATTTGAACTCAAGCTTGGGAGTATGACAATAGATGAATATGAGAGAAGGTTTTTAGAACTGTTGAAGTATGTCTCTTTCATCAAGGATGAGACAGTTAATATTCAAAGGTATTTGAGTGGATTGCCATCATTCATCATTGAAAAAATACAGTATGATGATCCAAAGACATTGGAGGAGGCCATAAGGCGAGCTAAATTTCAGTATGATCAACAAAAATCAAGGCCAACTTTCCAAAAAGATTGGGAAGACAAAAAGAAATTCAAGGTGGATCAGAGGAAGAAGGGATCTAAGCCACCATTCTTCAGAAATAATCCACAGGGACAACAAACTCCTAGAGAGCCCATAACGATTGAGATAGGGGGTCAAAGGCCAAGGCAACCACCTATTCAATGTTGGGGTTGCAAAGGAGATCGCATGTTCAGAGATTGTCCTCACAGAGGTGAAAAAGGGAGAACTGTTCACAATGTACAACAATCTAAAACAGTGGAGGACATGGGCAGAAATGTGCCAAGGATCTATACAGCCCTAAACAACAAGCAAGCAGAGTATCAGTCACATATGATTGAAGTGGAAGGTATGATTAACAACCAAACCATTGCTATTTTAATTGATTGAGGAACTATTCATAGTTATATAGATCCTAATATGGTGGAAAGTTTTCATTTTCCAAGAACCAAGCATGGAAAATCTTGGCTGGTGCAGCTGGCTACATGAGCCAAAAGAAAATTTAATGAGATGGTTAAGTCATGTCTTATGGACATGAATGGACTGAACACCAAGGAAGATTTGAACATATTGCCTTTAGGTTCCTATGATTGTCTAATTGGAATGGATTCGTTGGACCAACATCATGCTCTACTAGACTATCATAAAAATGCCTTTACTTGCTTGGATGAGGAAGGGACCCTAAGGAAGGTGCAGGGAATTCCCAGGGCAGTAACCATCAGAGAAATTTCATCATTATAGCTAAAGAAATGTTACAGAAAAGGGTGTCAAATATTTGCAACTCATATGGAAGAGACACCCAAAGATAAGGTGTCAAATTTAAAAAATCATGCAGTCCTAGAAGAATTTGAAGATGTATTCAAGGAGGTACCAGGACTATCCCCAAAGAGAGATATTGATTTCTCTATAAATTTAATGCCTGGAGCAGCTCCAGTGTCAAAGACTCCTTACAAGATGAGTACATCAGAATTGAAGGAGTTGCAAATGCAGCATGAAGAGTTTCTGAAGAAGGGGTATATACACCCAAGTGTGTCAACTTGGGGTGCCCCAGTCTTGTTTGTGAAGAATAAATATGGGACATTAAGATTGTCCATTGATTTCAGACAGCTGAATAAAGTGACTGTTAAGAACAAGTATCCTCTGCCAAGGATTGATGATCTTTTTGATCAATTGAAGGATGCAAGGATATTTTCAAAGATAGATCCTAGGTCAGGATACCATCAGGTAAGGATTAAAGAGGAAGATATCAGCAAGACCACCTTCAAGACAAGGTATGGTCCTTATGAGTTCACAGTGGTGCCATTTGGGTTGTCAAATGCACCAACTATTTTCATGTGCTTAATGAACGGTGTTTTCCAAGAATATTTAGACAAGTTTGTCATTGTCTTTTTGGATAACATTCTTATATATTCCAAGTCAGAAGAAGAGCATGAACATCATTTGAGGATGGTGTTGCAAGTATTAAGGGAGCATCAGTTGTATGCCAAATTGAGAAACTGCTCATTTTATCATAAGAAAATTCATTATTTGGGGTATATCATTTCAAAGGATGGGATAGCAGTGGATCCTGAGAAGATAGAATCCATTAAAGAATGGTCAACACCAAAGAATGTGACATAAGTAATATCATTCATGGGCCTTGCAAGCTACTATAGAAGATTTATCGAAAGATTCTCAAAGATTGCACACCCAATCACTTCCTTACAAAAGAAGGGTGTGAATTTTCAGTAGACATTGGATTATGAAAAGAGTTTCCAACACTTGAAACAATTATTAACAAGTGCTCCAATACTAAGAATTGCAGACCCAAATGAAGACTTCATTGTATGCACAGATGCATGTAAAGAAGGACTTGGTGGAGTCCTTAGTCAAAATGGGTTTGTTATATGTTATGAGTCAAGGAAGTTGAAGGAGCATAAAAGACACTATACCACTCATGATTTGGAGTTGGCAGCCATAGTGCATGCCTTGAGGAAATGGAGACACTACCTCATGGGGAAAAGGTTTGAGATAAGAACATACCATAATGGTTTGAAATATGTATCTGATCAGCCAACTCTAAATGCTAGGCAAAGAATATGGTTATAATTTTTAAGTGAATATGACTTTGATATAAAGCATATCAAAGGGAAAGAGACCAAATTGGTTGATGCACTCAGCAGAAGAGTGCATGAATTGCATGCTACAACCATTAGCATGTATCAATCAGATTTGAAAGACAAAATTATAGAGGCTGCCAAATCAGATTTGAAAGACAAAATTATAGAGGCTGCCAAATCAGATTTTCAATACAAGGAATTAGTGGTAAAATTACAACAAGGTAATTTGCAACAGAAAATTGAAGATTACAAGCTAGATAATGATGAAATTCTCATGTACAGGGGCAGAATTTATGTACCAAATTCTCAGGAATTGAAAAAACTGATATTGAGAGAAATGCATAATGTGCCTTATGCTGGGCACCTAGGATATCAGGAAACTATTGCAGTTGTCAAGAGCCAATATTATTGGCCAGGCATGAAGAAAGAGGTTGTTGATTTTATTGCTATATGTTTGTAATGTCAAAAGGTAAAGGTTGAGCATAGACACCCAGTTGATTTTCTACAACCATTACCCATTCCTGAGTGGAAATGAGGGGTTGTAACAATGGATTTCATCATCAAACTTCCTAGAACAAAAAAGCAACATGATTCTATCATGGTAGTGGTGGATAAGCTTACTAAAGCTACCCATTTTATTCCAGATAAGCTCACTCACAAGGCAGCCAACATCGTTGATGTTTATTTGAATGAAATTGCTAGATTACATGGCATACCCAAGACAATTGTGTCTGACAGAGATCCAAAATTTACCTCAAAATTTTGGAAAGGATTATTTAATGGATTTGGAACAAATTTGAATTTTAGTACTTCTTATCATCTAGAATCAGATGGGAAAACAGAGAGGGTGAATCAAGTGATTGAATATATGTTGAGGATGTATGTGATGGATAAATCATCAAAATGGGAAGACTAGCTACACTTGGTAGAGTTTGCTTATAACAATGGGTACCAAGGATCTCTAAAGATGAGCCCATTTGAGACACTTTATGGCAGAAAGTGCAACACACTAGTAAGCTGGGATAACCTAGCAGACAGAGCAATGGTTGGGCCATATTTGCTCAGGGAAATGGAGGAGAAAATGATTAAAATCAAACAAAATTTAAAGGTTGCCCAAGACAAGAAGAAAATTTATGCTGATAAGGGTAGAACTCACAGGGAATTTAAAGTGGGTGACCATGTATTCCTGAAAGTGAAGGCCAACAAAAGTTCCCTGAAGTTGGGCAATTGTTCAAATTTGGCAGCTCACTATTGTGGGCCATTTGAAATCCTAGAGAGAATTGGTCCAGTAGCTTATATGATTGCATTGCTTGATCTATGTCTGTTCATAATGTATTCTATGTATCATTGATCAAGAAATATATACCTGATGCTAATCATGTTATTTATTGAAATGTGATTCAGGTGGAGCAAGAAGGCGCTTTCCAAATGCATCCGGTGCACATTCTGGACTGGAAAATCAAACAGCTCCAGAATCAAGCCATAGGGCTTGTAAAGGTCCAATGGAATTGCTACATTCTTAAGGACGCTACTTAGGAGCATGAGGATGCAGTGCGGGCAAAATACCCGCGTCTTTTTGAGGATTTTTGAAATTTTGTTGTATATGGGTACATGATCCACTGAGGACAGTGCATAAGTAAGGGGAGGGGATTGTAATATACCTAGGCCAAACCCAATTGTAATGTAAATGAAAATGTACTTAAGGTGGTGAGTTGTTTGATATCATTTTTGTATGCACCTTTCATGGCATAGTGTGCACATGTAATGCACAGTAAAATGATGAAGTGTGCAAATTCCTGGATACCGTGTGCAACAACTTGAGTGTGCGTGATATTGAGGCCAGTGAGCCTTTTCTGTATATGTTGTGTTTTATAGGCTGGTGAGCCAGTTATTATAAGCTAGGATGCTTATGGTTTGATTAGGTCGGAGAGCCTAGATGTTAAAGGCCAGTGCACCTACTTTTGTATATATCTTATAATTAATATAAAATACATCGTTGCACGCAGACTAACCACGATTAAAGAGATGGGGGACTAAAATCCACTAGTTAGGGAAAGGGAGAGCTAAAAGTTAAGGAAAGTGGATAAGCTAGGGAGCTTAAGCCAAAAAGGAATATTATATTAATGTTTCTTAAAGCATAAAGTATGGATAATTATTTTATCCTAAGTTCCAAAGTTGGGGACAAGTGGGCCAAAGTAGCTCCCAACATGACAAGTGTCAAGTTGGGGACATGCATACATATTGTTGAGACTTAGTTCATTTCTTATCATCTTTTCCATCATTCTTCCCATCATTCCTTCCATCGTTCAGTCATCCAGTCAATCATCCATGAGCATGCACACACCCATTGAGCTATCTTTCGTATCTTTGTGACTGTACTTGAACTTGTATCCATAGTCATTTTGTGTTCGTGTAGCTGGTTAGCTTGGGAGATGGACTGAAGAAGCGGGTTGTTAGGCCCGTGGGATATTGAAGAGGTGGGTTGTCGGGCCCGTGGGATATTGAAGAGGCGGGTTGTCAGGCTCCTGTGATATTGAAGAGGTGGGTTGTCAGGCCCGTGGGATATTGAAGAGGCGGGTTGTCAAGCCCGTGAGAAATTTCTCTCTAGGTGAGAGAATGGTTGGGAATTGATTTCCTGAAGGTGTTGAACTGCAACTACAGTGCTCTGAGACTTCTTTTCCGGCCTGTTTCTGAAGCCTGGAAAGGAAGTGGGGCAGATGAAGGACTATTGAGCAGAGAAGGGGCACACTTCCTGGGGTGGGATAGGCATGTGAGGAATGAGGGATTGTAAGCTTTTAGTTTGAGTTGGCACCTGAGACAGAGTCTTTCCTATTGTCTATGAGCCTTTAGTGTGGCTAGGAATCCCTTTACTTGGGTGGAGTTTAGTCCCAGCTTGGGGGTGACTCACTGTTGAGAGTGATGAACAGTGTGGTCTAAGGCTAGGAGGTTCGTGGAAGGTCTACACGCAGTTGGTGACATTCTTACCAAGATAAGTGTCAACTTTGTGATACATTTACATGATGCACTGTTAATTACGTGTGTATTTTATGGGTTTATCTTATGCGTGTTTATAACTGTCTATATATTTATGGGTATTGCCTGTATATGTTGCATGTATACGTTTAATGTTATTTCAGTATGAATATGTGCATTTACATATGTATTTGTATGTTTATGTTTTATATATATGCTTCCGCAAGGGTTCTGTGTGTATGTATTTTAATAACATGCAGTTCGAAATATTTATGTGGCATAGCTCAGTTGAATCTGGGTATGTTACAGTATGTTCCGCAAAGAGAATGAAAGAGTTCTCTGGCGTAGCATGGCCCGGACATGGATGGTCGGGGACGTTGCAATATGGTATCAGAGCTTCAATTTTCAACACTGAGCCTGGATGGGCCGAGAAAGTTGAGTTGAAGTGAAATGTCACAAAGGATTTATTTCGAAGTGGCCAAATTTCAGTTTGTAGAGCATCCATGGTAAAAGGTAACAACAACTGGGCGAAATTAGGGAAAAGCCCCAATTTCTGTTGTTAAATTCATGAGAAAATGGATAAATGCAGCCAAGTGATGAGATATTCCCGATTTAATATATGTTCTAGCAAATTCGGATTAGAATGGGTCAAATTTGAAGTTACAGTGAAGCCATGACAGATGGAGTGAGTTTAGTGGTTAAAATTCTCAATTCGCGAATTGATTTTGGATAAATTTGTTCCAGAAATGCCAACTTACAACGATTTGTTGTTGCATAGTTTGAACTGGTGTTATCGGGGTGAAATTGAACAAAATTCATGGTTGCAGAATGTCGATGGTAAATTGGGGAAAAAGTTAGGCCAAAAGCCCCATTTTCTGCAGTGGAATACACGAGGAATTGATGCGTACAAAAATGAATGTGCATAGGTGGGCGCACTAAAAATGCATAATGCGCAGTGAAAATCTTGTGATAGGTAAAATTCGGCACTGCGCAGAAAGATATTGGCATGCTGGTGGGCGCGCTAAATTTTGGTGTTGCGTGGAAAAATGTTAGTTTGCAGGTGTGCGTGCTAAATTTCGGTGTCGCGCAGAAAAATGTTAGTGTGCGAGTGTGCGCGCTAAATTTCGGCGCCGCTCGGGAAAATGTTGGTGTACAGGACCGCACAATAAATTTAGCATTGCACTGTGTGCATATGCATAAAAAGTGTGCGCAGTGCACACACATATAATAATGACACGCGTGGTGTGCGCAGTATTAGCTGAGCGCAGAGAAACTCTGTTGGTGCACGCACAATATGGGTATATGTTGTCACACAACAGTTTAGTTAATGGTGTGCGCAGAGTATTGGTGCCCGGTGGGGGCGTACTAAACTTTGGCATGGTGCAACACGTAGATTACAATGCACACGGAATATCAGCACGTGATACAAAAACTGTGCACGGTGGATATTGGCGCGCAACATAAAAGTAGTGCGTGCAAGTTATTGGTGCGACAGAGAAGTGATGCACAATGGTTATAGGTGCACAAAGCATTATTTACCTTGTGATGTTGTTGCACATGGTAAGCATGGGTGTACAGGTTGAAATTTGTGCATGCGAAGTTGTTTGAAGGGTGAACAATAGTAGAAACCAATGGTTTTCTGCGTCATTTTATATCATTTGAACATCATATATTTGCAATGCATTTTTTAGGCTCTTAAGAGCGTTTTTAGCAACAAAAAAACTACGAGAACAGAGTGTGCCAAGGCACACTCTCTCTTTGCAGCTCAAATAAAAGAGCTCGGAGAGATCTTTCTAATGGTGTAAATTGTTCGTCAAATGAAGCACTTTTTAGAAAGTTACAACACAAATAGTGAAGGGTAAATTTTAAGACCCAACTAACTTCAAAAAGCCATAACGTTATGCTCCAGAATCAGATTGAGGCGCAGGAGAAGTCAATGAAAATATATTGAGCCATAGAAAACATTTCAAGAGTTGGATTAAATTTATGGGCAATTTAAAAGTGTTTAATATGGCAATTAAGGTACCTATAGCATAACAGTTACAATATGGTATTTTGGCCTAGAACTTCAGCCAACTGTAATTAGCATTCCAGAACCCATGAATAAGTGAAACTTGGACAGAGTGTCCATAAGATGTATATGAAGAAACCCAATTGAGATCCTATGAAAATTCCAAAGGAGTAGGTGCAAAAATGCATATTGCGGTGCAGAGTTGCGCCAAGTTGAAAAATGAACAGAAAAATTAATGGACAATTTTCAAATAACCATAACTTTCTCCTCAAGACTCAGAATTGAGCATGGGAGTAGGTGTTGGAAAGGTGTTGGAAAATGGAATAATTATCCAAACAGAAAATTGATTTGGGCATTCAATTTTCCAGGAAATCAGAAGAAAGAATTCTAATATATATTATTGAACCAGAATGGTTCATATTTTCATGAAATTGTTGAAACAGTTAGCCTAACAAAGTTTTGTTGGTTGCACATTTTGCAGAGTTAACAACAAATAGATCAGATCAAGATCAACATAGATTCTAGAGTAACAGAAGAGGCACAAGGGACTTATAGTCATGAGGATGAGATTAGAGGGATGGATGTCCATTTGGGCATTGAAGTAACAAACTCCAATGGACATGGAGATGAAAGGAATGAAAACATGAATATGGATGAGACCATTAAAAATTTGCAGAAGGATGTCCAAAGCCATAAATATGATAATGAAAGGCTTATGAAATCCAAGGAGTAGCAAGATGACTTCAACATGAAGTTAATGCAGAGCTTGAGCCGAATAGAAAAGAAAATGGACAAGGAGAGTGGCTCAAGCAAATCAGAAAGTCATGAACCTCCTGATGAGAAAAGAAAAACCATAAGTGTTAGCAAACATAACCACCACTCGCCGAGGCATTCCAATAAGAGAGCACACAGTAGCTCGAATCCATACCATGTCAGGAAGCATAAGGAGTCTAGGGTGGATGAGCTACGAGGATAAATGAACAAAATCAAACCTCCTACATTTGATGGTGAGCACAAGAAGGATGAAGATGCAGAGACATGGTTGTTGGGCATGAGAAAGTATTTTCAATTTCATAATTATTCTTCTCATGTAGAAGATAGAATTACTATCTATCAACTCAAGGGAGAGGCATCCATGTGGTGGGATCATCTTGTGCAGATGCATCACATTAAAGAGAAAAGTGTTACTTGGAGGGAATTCAAGAAGTATTTTGAAAAGAAATACCTGACTAAGAGATACTATGACAAGAAAATGAAAGAGTTCTTTGAACTCAATATTGGGAGTATGACAATAGATGAATATAAAAGAAGGTTTTTAGAACTGTTGAAGTATGTCTCTTTCATCAAGGATGAGACAGTTAAGATTCAAAGGTATTTGAGTGGATTACCATCATTAATCGGTGACAAAATACAGTATGATGATCCAAAGACATTGGAGGAGACCATAAGGCGAACTAAATGCCTATATGATCAACAAAAATCAAGGCCAACTTTCCAAAAAGATTGGGAAGAAAAAAAGAAATTCAAGGTGGATCAGAGGAAGAAGGGATCTAAGCCACCATTCTTTAGAAATAATCCATAGGGACATCAAACTCCTAGAGAGCCCAAAATGATTGAAACAGAGGGTCAATGACCAAGGCATCCACCTATTCAATGTTAGGGTTGTAAAGGAGATCACATGTTCATAGATTATCCTCACAGAGGTGAAAAAGGGATAATTGTTCACAATGTACATCAAGTTGAAACAGTGGAGGACATCGGCAGAATTCAGTCACATATGTAGCCCTAGACAACAAGCAAGCAAAGTATCAGTCACATATGATTGAAGTGGAAGGTATGATTAACAACCAAACCATTGCTATTTTAATTGATTCAGGAGCTAGTCATAGTTATATAGACCCTAAGATGGTGGAAAGTTTGCATTTTCCAAGAAGCAAGGATGGAAAATCTTGGTTGGTGTAGCTAGCTACAGGAGCCAAAAGAAAAGTTCATGAGATGGTTAAGTCATGTCTTATGGACATGAATGGACTGAACACCAAGGAATATTTGAACATCTTGCCTTTAGGTTCCTATGACTATCTAATTGGGATGAATTGGTTGGACCAACATCATGCTCTCCTAGACTGTCATAACAAGGCCTTTACTTGATTGGATGAGGAAGGGACCCTAAGGAAGGTGCATGGAATTCCTAGGGTAGTAACCATCAAAGAAATTTCAGCATTGCAGCTAAAGAAATGTTACAGAAAAGGGTTTCAAATATTTGCAGCTCATATGGAAGAGACACCTAAATATAAGGTGCCAAATTTGGAAGATCATGCAGTCCTGGAAGAATTTGAAGATGTATTCAAGGAGGTACCAGGACTACCCCCAAAGAGAGATATTGATTTCTATATAAATTTAATGCCTAAAGAATCTCCAGTGTTAAAGACTCATTACATGATGAGTACACCAGAATTGAAGGAGTTGCAAATGCAGCTTGAAGAACTTATGAAGAAGGGGTATATACGCCCAAGTGTGTCACCTTGGGGTGTCCCAGTCTTGTTCGTGAAGAAGAAATATGGGACATCAATATTGTTCATTGATTTCAGACAGCTGAATAAAGTGACTGTTAAGAACAAGTATCCTCTACCAATGATTGATGATCTTTTTGATCAATTGAAGGATGCAAGGATATTTTCAAAGATAGATCTTAGGTAAGGATATCATCAGGTAAGGATTAAAAAGGAAGATATTAGCAAGACCGCCTTCAGGACAAGGTATGGTCATTATGAGTTCACAGTGGTGCCATTTGGGTTGTCAAATGCACCAGTTGTTTTCATGTGCTTAATGAATGGTGTTTTCCGAGAATATTTAGACAAGTTTGCCATTGTCTTTTTGGATGACATTCTTATATATTCCAAGTCAGATGAAGAGCATTAACATCATTTGAGGATGGTGTTGCAAGTATTAAGGGAGCATCAATTGTATGCCAAATTGAGAAATAACTCATTTTATCAGAAGCAAATTCATTATTTGGGGCATATCATTTCAAAGGATGGGATAGCAGTGGATCCTGAGAAGATAGAATTCATTAGAGAATGGTCAACACCAAAGAATGTGACAGAAGTAAGATCATTCATGGGCCTTGCAGGCTACTACAGGAGATTTATCGAAGGATTCTCAAAGATTGCACACCCAATCACTTACAAAAGAAGGGTGTGAAGTTTCAATGGACATTGGATTGTGAAAAGAGTTTCCAACACTTGAAACAATTATTAACAAGTGCTACAATACTAAGGATTGAAAACCCAAATGAAGATTTCATTGTATGCACAAATGCATGTAAAGAAGGACTTGGAGGAGTCCTCAGTCAAAATGGGTTTGTTATATGTTATAAGTTAAGGAAGTTGAAGGAGCATGAAAGACACTATGCCACTCATGATTTGGAGTTCACAGCCATAGTGAATGCCTTGACGAAATGGAGACACTACCTCATGGGGAAAATGTTTGAGCTAAGAACAGACCATAATGGTATGAAATATTTATTTGATCAACCAACTCTAAATGCTAGGCAAAGTAGATGGTTAGAATTTTTAAGTGAATATGACTTTGATATAAAGCATATCAAAGGGAAAGAGAACAAAGTGGTTGATGCACTCAGTAGAAGAGTGCATGAATTGCATGCTACAGCCATTAGCATGTACCAATAAGATTTGAAAGACATAATTATAGAGGTTTCCAAATCAGATTTTCAATACAAGGAATTAGTGGCAAAATTATAGCAAGGTAATTTGCAACAGAAAATTGAAGATTACAAGCTAGATAATGATGAAATTCTCATGTACAGAGGTAGAATTTATGTACCAAATTCTCAGGAATTGAAAAAACTGATATTGAGAGAAATGTATAATGTGCCTTATGTTGGGAAACCCAAGATATCACAAAACTATTGCAGGTGTCAAGAGCCAATATTATTGGTCAGGCATGAAGAAAGAGGTTTATGATTTTATTGCTAGATGTTTGGAATGTTAAAAGGTGAAGGTTGGGCATAGACACCCATCTGGTTTGCTACATCCATTACCCATTCCTGAGTGGAAATGGAGAGTTGTAACAATGGATTTCATCACCAAACTTCCCAAAACAAACAAGCAACATTATTCTATCATGGTAGTGGTGGATAAGCTTACTAAAGTTGCCCATTTTATTCCAGTTAAGCTCACTCAAAAGGCAGCCAACATCACTGATGTTTATATGAAGGAAATTGCTAGATTACATGGCATACCCAAAACAATTGTGTTTGACAAAGATCCAAAATTTACCTCAAAATTTTGGAAAGGATTATTTAATGGATTTGGAACAAATTTGAAAATTAGTATATCTTATCATCCATAATCAAATGGGAAAACAGAGAGGAAAAATCAAGTGATTGAAGATATGTTGAGGATGTATGTGATGGATAAACCATCAAAATGGGAAGACTACCTACTCTTGGTAGAGTTTTATTATAACAATGGGTACCAAGCATCTCTAAAGATGAGCCGATTTGAGGCACTTTGTGGTAGAAAGTGAAACACACCACTAAGTTGGGATAACCCAACAAACAGAGTAGTGGTTGGGCCAAATTTGCTCAGGAAAATGGAGCAAATGATTAAAATAAAAGAAAATTTAAAGGTTGCCCAAGACAAGTAGAAAATTTATGTTGATAAGGGAAGAACTCACAGGGAATTTAAAGTGGGTGACCATGTATTCCTGAAAGTGAAGGCCAACAGAAGTTCCCTGAAGTTGGGAAATTGTTCAAAGTTGGCAGCTCGCTATTGTGGGTCGTTTGAAATCCTAGAGAGGATTGGTTGAGTAGCTTATATGATTGCATTGTCTACATCTATGTATGTTAATAATGTATTCCATATATCATTTCTCAGTAAATATATACCTGATGCTAATCATGTTATTGATTGGAATGTGATTCAGGTGGAGCAAGAAGGCGCTTTCCAAGTCCATCTTGTGCACATTCTGGACCGGAAAATCAAACAGCTCCGAAATTGATCCATAGGGCTTGTAAAGGTCCAATGGACTTGGTACGGTCCTGAGGATGCTACTTGGGAGCATGAGGATGCAATGAGGGTAGAATACCCGCATATTTTTGAGGATTTTTGAAATTTTGTTGTATATGGGTACATGATGCACTGAGGACAGTGCATAAATAAGGGGAGGGTATTGTAATATCCCTAGGCCGAACCCAATTGTAATGTAAATGAAAATGTACTTAAGATGGTGAGCTATTTGATATCATTTTTGTATGCACCTTTCATGGCATAGTGTGCATATGTACTGCGCAATAAAATGATGAAGTGTGCACATTCCTGAATACCGCGCGCAACAACTTGAGTGTGCACGACATTGAGGCCAGGGATCCTTTTGTGTATAAGTTGTGTTTAATAGGCTAGTGAGTCAGTTACTATAATCTAGGATGCTTATGTTTTGATTAGGCCGAAAAGCCTAGATGTTAAAGGCCAATGCGCCTACTTTTCTATATATCTCATAATTAATATAAAATACATCGTTGCGCGCAAACTGACCACGATAAAAGAGATGTGGGACTAAACTCCACTAGTTAGGAAAAGGGAGAGATAAAAGTTAAGGAAAGTGGCTAAGCTAAGGAGCTTAAGCCAAAAAGGAATATTATATTAATATTTCTTAAAGCATAAAGTATGGATAATTATTTTATCCTAGGTTCCAAAGTTGGGGACAAGTGGGCCAAAGTAGCTCCCAACATGATAAGTGTCAAGTTGGGGACATGCATACATATTGTTGGGACTTAGTTCATTTCCTATCATCTTTTACATCTTTCTTCCCATCATTCCTTCCATCGTTCAGTCATCTAGTCAATCATCCATGAGAATGCACACAACCATTGAGCTATCTTTCGTATCTTCATGATTGTACCTGAACTTGTATTCATAGCCATTTTGTGTTCGTGTAGCTAGTTATCTTGGGAGTTAGACTGAAGAAGCTGGTTTTCAGTCCCATGGGATATTGAAGAGGCAGGTTGTCAGCACCGTGAACAATTTCACTCTGGGTGAGACTTCCTGAAGGTGTTGAACTGCAGCTACAGTGCTCTGAGACTTCTTGTCTGACCTATTGTTGAAGCTCGAAAAGGAAGTGGGGCAGCTGAAGGACTGTTGAGAAGAGAAGGGGCACACTTCCTTTGGTGGGACAGGCAGGTGGGGAATGAGGGATTATAAGCTGTTAGTTTGAGTTGGCACCTGAGACAGAGTCTTTTATGTTGTCTATGAGCCTTTAGCCTAGCTAGGAATCCCTTTATCCAGGCAGAGTTTAGTCCTAGCTCGGGGGTGACTCACTGTTGAAAGTGATGAACAGTGTGGTCTAAGGATGGGAGGTTTGTGGAAGGTCTACACGTAGTTGGTGACATTCTTACCAAGATAAGTGTCAAATGTGTGATACATTTACATGTTGCATTGTTAATTACGTGTGTATTTTATGGGTTTATCTTATGCGTGTTTATAATTGTCTGTATATTTATGGGTATTGTCTGTATATGCTGCATGTATATGTTTAATGTTATTTCGGTATGAATCTGTGCATTTACATATGTATTTGTATGTTTAAATTTTATATATATGCTTCCGCAAGAGTTATGTGTGTATATATTTTAATAGCATGGAGTTCAAAAAATTTATGTGGCATAGCTCAGTTGGATATTGGGTATGTTACAGTATGTTCTGCAGAGAGAACGAAAGAGTTCTCTGGCGTAGTGTGGCCCGGGCAAGGATGGTTGAGGACATTACAATATGGTATCAAAGCTTCAGTTTTCAACACTAAGCCTGGATGGGCCGAGAAAGTTGAGTTGAAGCGAAATGTCACAGAGGATTTATTTCAAAGTGGCCAAATTTCAGTTTGTAGAGCATCCATGGTAAAAGGTAACAACAACTGGGTGGAATTGGGGAAAAACCCCAATTTTTGTTGTTAAATTCATGAGAAAATGGAGAAATCCGGCCAAGTGATGAGATATTCCCGATTTAATATATGTTCTAGCAAGTTCAGATCTATAATGGGTCGAATTTGAAGTTATAGTGAAGCCATGACAGATGGAGCGAGTTTACTGGTTAAAATTCTCAATTCGTGAATTGATTTTGGATAAATTCATTCTAGAAATGCCAAATTACAACAATTTGTTGTTGCATAGGTTGAACTATTGTTATCGAGGTGAAATTGAACAAAATTCATGGTTGCAGAATGTCAATGGTAAATTAGGGAAAAATTTAAGCCAAAAGCACCAATTTCTGCAACGGAATTCACGAGGAATTGATGCGCATAAAAATGAATGTGCACAGGTGTGCGCACTAAAAATGCATGATGCGCAATGAAAATCTTGTGATAGGTAAAATTAGGCACTGCACGGTAAGATATTGGCGTGCTGGTGCACACGCTAAATTTTGGTGCTGCGCGGAAAAAATTTAGTGTGCAGGTGTGCATGCTAAATTTCGGTGTCGCACGAAAAAATGTTAGTGTGCAGGTGTGCACGCTAAATTTCGGCGCCACGCGGAAAAATGTTCGTGTACAAGACCACGCGATAAATTTAGCATTATGTGGTGTGCATACACATAAAAGGTGTGTGTGGTGCACACACGTATAATAATGGCATGCGTGGTGTGCGCAGTATTGGTTGAGCGCAAAGAAACTTTGTTGGTGCGCATACAATATGGGTATATGTTGTCACATGACAGTTTAGTTAATGGTGCACACATATTATTGGTGCGTGGTGGGGGCGTACTAAACTTTGGCATGGTGCAAAGCGTATATTATAATGCACACAGAATATCAGTGCGCGATATAAAAATTGTGCACAATGCATATTGGCACGCGACATAAAAGTAGTGCGCGCAAGTTATTGGCGCGACAGAGAAGTGATGCACAGTGGTTATATGTGTGTGAAGCACGATTTACCTTGTGATGTTGTTGCGCATGGTAAATATGGGTGTACAAGTTGAAATTTATGCGCGCAAAGTTGTTTGAAGGGTGGACAACAACAGAAAACCAGTGATTTTCTGCGACGTTTTATATCATTTGAACATCATCTATTTGCAGTGCATTTTTTAGGCCCTTAAGAGCATTTTTAGCAACGCAAAAACTAGGAGAATAGAGTGTGAAAAGGCACACTCTGTCTCTAGAGCTCAAATAAAAGATCTTGGAGAGAGCTTTCTAATGGTGTAAATTGTTCGTCAAACGGAGCATTTGTGAGAAAGTTACAACACAAATAGTGAAGGGTCAATTTTAAGACCCAACTAACTTCAAAGAGCCATAACTTTATGCTCTGGAATCAGATTGAGGCGCATGAGAAGTCAATGAAAAGATATTGAGTCATAGAATACATTCCAAGAGCTGAATTAAATTTTTGGGCAAGCTAAAAGTGTTTAATATGGAAATTAAGGTGTCTGTAGCATATCAATTACAATATGGTATTTTGTCCGGCTGAAGTTCTAGGACTACCCCCAAAGAGAGATATTGATTTCTCTATAAATTTAATGCCTGGAGAAGCTCCAGTGTCAAAGACCTCTTACAGGATGAGTACACCAAAATTGAAGGAGTTGCAAATGCAGCTTGAAGAACTTCTGAAGAAAGGGTATATACGCCCAAGTGTGTCACCTTGGGGTGCCCCAGTCTTGTTCGTGAAGAAGAAAGATTTTACATTAAGATTGTGCATTGATTTCATACAGGTGAATAAAGTGACTTTTAAGAACAAGTATCCTCTACCAAGGATTGATGATCTTTTTGATCAATTGAAGGATGCAAGGATATTTTCAAAGATAGATCTCAGGTCAGGATACCATCAGGTAAGGATTAGAGAGGAAGATATCAGCAAGACTGCCTTCAGGACAAGGTATGGTCATTATGAGTTCACAGTGGTGCCATTTGGGTTTTCAAATGCACCAATTGTTTTCATGTGCTTAATGAATGGTGTTTTCCGAGAATATTTAGACAAGTTTGTCATTGTCTTTTTGGATGACATTCTTATATATTCCAAGTCAGAAGAAGAGCATGAACATCATTTGAGGATGGTGTTGCAAGTATTAAGGGAGCATCAGTTGTATGCCAAATTGAGCAAGTGCTCATTTTATCAGAAGCAAATTCATTATTTGGGGCATATCATTTGAAAGGATGGGATAGTAGTGAATCCTGAGAAGATAGAATCCATTAGAAAATGGTCAACACCAAAGAATGTGACAGAAGTAAGATCATTCATGGGCCTTGCAGACTACTACAGTATATTTATCGAAGGATTCTCAAAGATTGTAGACCCATTCACTTCCTTACAAAAGAAGGGGGTGAAGTTTCAGTGGACATTGGATTGTGAAAAGAGTTTCCAACACTTGAAACAATTATTAACAAGTGCTCCAATACCAAGGATTGCATATCCAAATGAAGACTTCATTGTATGCACATATACATGTAAAGAAGGGCTTGGTGCAGTCCTCAGTCAAAATGGGTTTGTTATATGTTATGAGTCAAGGAAGTTGAAGGAGCATGAAAGACACTATGCCACTCATGATTTGGAGTTGGAAGCCATAGTGCATGCCTTTAGAAAATGGAGACACTACCTCATGGGGAAAAGGTTTGAGCTAAGAACAAACCATAATGGTCTGAAATATTTATTTGATCAGCCAACTCTAAATGCTAGGCAAAGTAGATGGTTGGAATTTTTAAGTGAATATGACTTTGATATAAAGCATATCAAAGGGAAAGAGAACAAAGTGGTTGATGCACTCAACAAAAGAGTGAATGAATTTCATGCTATAGCCATTATCATGTACCAATCAGATTTGAAAGACAAAATTATGGAGGTTTCCAAATCAGATTTTCAATACAAGGAATTAGTGGCAAAATTACAGCAAGGTAATTTGCAATAGAAAATTGAAGATTACAAGCTAGATAATGATGAAATTATCATGTACAGGGCATAATTTATGTACCAAATTCTCAGGAATTGAAAAAACTGATATTGAGATAAATGCATAATGTGCCTTATGTTGGGCACCCAGGATATCTGAAAACTATTGCAATTGTCAAGAGCCAATATTATTGGCCAGGCATGAAGAAAGAGGTTGTTGATTTTATTGCCAGATGTTTGGAATGTCAAAAGGTAAAGGCTGAGCATAGACACCCAGCTGGTTTGCTACAGCCATTACCCATTCCTGAGTGGAAATGGGGAGTTGTAACAATGGATTTCATCACCAAACTTCCCAGAACAAACAAGCAACATGATTCTATCATGGTAGTGGTGGATAAGCTTATTAAAGTTGCCCATTTTATTCTGGTTACGCTCACTCACAAGGCAACCAACATCGTTAATGGTTATATGAAGGAAATTGCAAGATTACATGGAATACCCAAGACAATTGTGTCTGACAGAGATCCAAAATTTACCTCAAAATTTTGGAAAGGATTATTTAATGGATTTGGAACAAATTTGAATTTTAGTACATCTTATCATCCAGAATTAGATGGGAAAACAGAGAGGGTGAATCAAGTGATTGAAGATATGTTGAGGATGTATGTGATGGATAAACCATCAAAATGGGAAGACTACCTACAATTGGTAGAGTTTGGTTATAACAATGGGTACCAAGCATCTCTAAAGATGAGCCCATTTGAGGCACTTTATGGCAGAAAGTGCTACACACCAGTAAGCTGGGATAACCCAGTAGATAGAGCAGTGGTTGGGCCAGATTTTCTCAGGGAAATGGAGGAGCAAATGATTAAAATAAAACAAAATTTAAAGGTTGCCCAAGACAGGCGAAAAATTTATGCTGATAAGGGCAGAACTCACAAGGAATTTAAAGTGGGTGACCATGTATTCCTGAAAGTGAAGGCCAACAAAAGTTCTCTGAAGTTGGGAAATTGTTCAAAGTTGGCAGCTCACTATTGTGGGCCGTTTGAAATCCTAGAGAGGATTGGTCCAATAGCTTATATGATTGCATTTCCTGCATCTATGTCTGTTCATAATGTATTCCATGTATCATTTCTCAAGAAATATATACCTAATATTAATTATGTTATTGATTGGAATGTGATTCAGGTGGAGCAAGAAGGCACTTTCCAAGTGCATCTGGTGCAAATTCTGGACTGAAAAATCAAAGAGCTCTGAAATCGATCCATAGGGCTTGTAAAGGTCTAATGGACTTGGTACGGTCCTAAGGACACTACTTGGGAGCATGAGGATGCAATGTGGGCAAAATACCCGCATCTTTTTTAGGATTTTTGAAATTTTGTTGTATATGGGTACATGATGCACTGAGGACAGTGCATACATAAGGGGAAGGGATTGTAATATCCCTAGGCCGAACCCAATTGTAATGTGAATGAAAATGTACTTAAGATGGTGAGTTGTTTGATATCATTTTTGTATGCACCTTTCATGGCATAGTGCGCACATGTATTGCGCAGTAAAATGATGAAGTGTGCACATTCTTGGATACCGCGTGCAACAACTTGAGTGTGCACGATATTGAGGCCAGGGAGCCTTTCGTGTATATGTTGTATTTTATAGGCTGGTGAGCCAGTTATTATAAGATAGGATGCTTATGTTTTGATTAGGCCGGAGAGCCTAGATGTTAAAGGCCAGTGCGCCTACTTTTGTATATATCTCATAATTAATATAAAATACATCGTTGTGCGCAGACCGACCACGATAAAAGAGATGGGGGACTAAACTCCACTAGTTAGGGAAAGGGAGAGCTAAAATTTAAGGAAAGTGGCTAAGTTAGGGAGCTTAAGTCAAAAAGGAATATTATATTAATATTTCTTAAAGCATAAAGTATGGATAATTATTTTATCTTAAGTTCCAAAGTTGGGGACAAGTGGGCCAAAGTAGCTCCCAACATGACAAGTGTCAAGTTGGGGACATGCATACATATTGTTGGTACTTAGTTTATTTCCTATCATCTTTTCCATCATTCTTCCCATCATGCCTTCCATCGTTCAGACATCCAGTCAATCATCCATGAGCATGCACACACCCATTGAGCTATCTTTCGTATCTTCATGATTGTACCTGAACTTGTATCCATAGCCATTTTGTGTTCGTGTAGATGGTTAGCTTGGGATATGGACTGAAGAAGCGGGTTGCCAGGCCCGTGGGATATTGAAGAGGCGGGTTGTCATGCCCGTGAGAAATTTCTCTCTGGGTGAGAGAATTGTTGGGAATTGATTTCCTGAAGGTGTTGAACTGCAGCTACAGTGCTCTGAGACTTCCTGTCAGGCCTGTTGCTAAAGCATAGAAAGGAAGTGGGGTAGTTGAAGGACTATTGAGCAGATAAGGGGCACACTTCCTGGGGTGAAACAGGCATGTGGGGAATGAGGGGTTGTAGGTTGTTAGTTTGAGTTGGCACCTGAGACAGAGTCTTTCTTGTTGTCTATGAGCCTTTAGCCTGGCTAGGAATCCCTTTACCTGGGTGGAATTTAGTCCCAACTTGGGGGTGACTCACTGTTGAGAGTGATGAACAGTGTGGTCTAAGACTGGGAGGTTCGTGGAAGGTCTGCATGAATTTGGTGACATTCTTACCAAGATAAGTGTCAACTGTGTGATACATTTACATGCTGCATTGTTAATTACGTGTGTATTTTATGGGTTTATCTTATGCGTGTTTATAACTATCTGTATATTTATGGGTATTGCCTGCATATGCTGCATGTATATGTTTAATGTTATTTCAGTATGAATCCGTGCATTTACATATGTATTTGTATGTTTACGTTTTATATATATATGCTTCCACAAGAGTTCTGTGTGTAGATATTTTAATAGCATGCAGTTCGAAAATTTTATGTGGCATAGCTTAGTTGGATACTGGGTATGTTACAGTATGTTCCGCAGAGAGAACGAAAGAGTTATTTGTCATAGCATGGCCCGGGCATGGATGGTTGGGGACAGTACAATAAGTCAATTTTGGAAAATGAGTACTACTTGACAATGTTCTCCTTTTAGAGATTTTTAATGGTTGGTCCCTTAGATATTTTTAAATAATATTATATGGCCTCGTGAATTCGTCTCATGCTCTATAAAAGATGTATTCTATGTGGTTCTACCAGTTCACTATTTTTGGGATATATTTGATAAAACATGTGATGTAGATGCCTTCAAGTTAAAAATTTGTTACACTTTCTATTCTACACATGGTGTTTTCACATAAACAAGGTAATTTGTATTTTTTATTATTTCTCATTCTATGAATGGGATATATCAAACATCTTTTCTTCATTCACAATTACTTTTGTCAATGAACAAAATTGAACCCCTATATCAAGCCTTCGAAGGGGTTCAAATTACTCCTCAAAAAAGTGTAATTCAAAAATTACCCTTCAAAAAACATTCACTCGTAATTTATGAAGAGATATAAATATTGTTAAATTTCAAAAGAAGGGTCACATTTTCAACAACTCACCACATTTTTAGCAACTCGTCAATGTTGCGACTCCTACATCATGAGTATTCAATGGTTATTGTACTTTCAATATCAAATGTGGATGGATGTGAATCATGATCAATATTTAGGACTCAACACCCACTACTTGGATTTAGCATCTAAAGACTAAAGTCACCTTGATTCTCATTGATTCTCAACTATTAATTAGTATAATGTACCCAGTTACAACATTAAATCCATCACATAGTGCACATTCACATAATCCTATCACTATATTGGCATATTTTCCATTTTAAGTGTCACTTAATGAAAAATTGGACATGTTGCCTTCTTGAATCCCCATTTAAAATAATGTGTTATGATCATTGCCACTACTCATTAATTTGATAATTGGCATTCCATTTATTATCACTTTATTATCCATACTTAATGTGATCAATTCCCACACTATGTCATAATGAGTATTTTTATTTTCTTCACACAAAAATATCTTGATCATTTTGTTTGGGATAAAAAAACTCTTTCAAATTTTCAAACATATATATGTTCTTGATTAGGTTTATATATGAACCTGCACAAAATGGGAATTCTCAACAAAACAAAAACTAAAATTGTGATTATAGTTGTGAGAATTATGACTATGGAGATTCGGTTTTTTGTATCATCAAATCTCCACTTCTCTATTCTCTAGATTTATCATCCCTAGTTTCACAATATTATGCATATTTATCTACCACACTCTTTCACTTTCTTCTTGATGTTTCTAGAATCAATGACATTTGTATGACAATACTTGTCATGCCAAATATTTTAAGAATGCCTCCAAAGATATATATTCGTGTGCCTTATACTAGGCCAAGATCCATGATATTTTTGTTTCATCCCTTAACACCAAATGGGACTGCACTTACATAGAATGGAAATAAAATAACATAAATTATAAGAGTGGGGGCACTTGCACACCTAAGGGTTGGATAACACATGTTGATCTAAATAATTGGAGGAACATGTCTCCATGAATAACAACTTGAAGTTGGTTGTTATATTAAAACATAATGAGATGCATATGATAGTGGAGAAATCCCTATTTATAACAATAAGATGCATAAACCCTAACCCTAATATTATGTTATGTGTATATACCTTTATCATATAAAGGAGGCCTTTTTATACATATGAATTTATTAGAAAGATATTGATCACCTATGTCGTGATTAGGTACATAACAATGTATCTTTTGCAACCTTGGCTTGGAGAAACATTTTTAATGCCTAGGTGGGATTCTTAATAAAGCTATGTAGAAAGTAAAATAATTATTGTTTTAACATATATATGTATTATGGATTATGCTCTAACATCTACTATAGCATAAAATTTTGCTTGCTTTGAAATGATAAAGTGTGCAATCAACAATATTAGTAAGAATAATAAACTTGGTGGTCTTGATAAATAATTTCCTTTAACTCTTGTTTGCATGGATCTAAGAAAGACACAAATCATGGGCATATTAGCCTAAATAATCAACCATGTATGCAATCATATTATATTTGCACATTCTTAGAGGCCCATAAATCATTAGAGGGCACTATTGTATTTAACATTTTTTTTTATGAAGTATGCAGTTTAGTTTAATGTTTTCAAATAAAGTTCAACTACTTTTGCAACTTTTCATCATGGAAGGGTTGGATATACATTTCAAATTGAAACTAATACTACCTCTTCAAATTTGACTACTAAGTATAATCATTTAAGATTCAAATGATAACCAACTCATTTTATATCAATTTAAATGTTGAAAACAAATCAAATCCAATGGAGTTTAGTGAGATGAAAAATTAAATTATTCAAACATTATGACGATGAAATAATTTAATAAAACTTATTACCATGAGCAAGCTTGAAGGATCATTGTCGTGCAACCCACTCAAAGTGGGCCATAACATCCATATAAATATAAGGTTATAGAATGAAATGCTCAAACCATACAAGATGGTTGAAGAAATGAAATTCAATTTATTTTTGGGAGGAATCTACTTTGTTGGTTTTCTTTTTTTTATTATGAAATATTATTTATGTTGTGTGAAATAAAAAAGGTATTTGAAGAATTTGTATATTTTATTATTGTACCAAGGTGTATCGTATAAATCAATTTAAAATGAGATAGATGTGCAATGTTCTTGTTTTTAAGTTGTTGTGATACTTCATAAATTAACCCAATAAAATTGGAACAAGAGAAGTTAAATACATTTTACAACCAAGTATAAAGAAGATGCGTAGTCAAACTGGTAAAAACTTTAAAGCTAGGCTTAAAGAACATATCACCGATACCATCCACAACTGAAAATACAAATCAGCTATCGCCAAACACTCTTCAGATCCAAGACCTCATTTGTTGTGACCAAACAAAAATATTACCCTCTGCCCTACATTAATCCTCCCGTCTCATTCGACAAGCCCTTGAAATCGAAAAAAATCCCAATAAATTTAATCGTGAGGATGTCTACAAGCTTAGCCAATCATGGAATCCCAACGTTTACCACCTTGACCATTAGGCTTCCTCCCTCTTTTTTCATTTTTAAGCTTTGAT